>JBBPRB010000053.1:0-35552 GCA_038092815.1 Hortiboletus rubellus
GGGCACGTTTAGCGAATTTAGGGACTGGAAGGTGCGCGTGACCGGGATGGCTGCTGGTCAGATCAAGGTTCCTCTCGTGGTATGGGACGGGGACCTCCGGAACTGGTTGGCGGAACGGGTCATCCAGGAATTCTAGGCAGTCGGATCCATCTTTCTTGGCGTGTTCGTCACGGAGTCCCGCTCGATCCATACGTTGTCGAACGCAGTGGTGCAATGCTATGTTCGTACTTTGTAAATGGCAGGTTGCTGCAATAGAGTTTCTTGTAAGCATCTACAAAACGATAGGACATGTACTTGGGGGACCGAGAGCAGTGTCTTGGATGTGGTATTACTGATACCAGGCAGACTTGACGTGTCCCATCGCTTTTCTGGCCCTTCGAACGAGTAGGTCGAGGGTACAGCATGGACGCGCCGCCGGCCGGTCTACTGTCTTCCTAAAGTCGGACATGTGGAGCAACTCATTTTTGCTCTCGGTACTCGAATCCATGTCCGTAACCCTGCCGGTGTGAAACCGGAGAAGACACGTGCGTATTCAACGGCATGTGATCCATTGCCTTCCACGACACATCCTTGGGTACGTCCCTGCCAACTGCTGCGCCCCGCGTGTGATCGAGACGCCCCGACGGTTGGGAAGAACTTGGCTTCGTATTGGTCCACGAACGCCAGGGATGGGACCATGCCAAACGTGTGCCGGACGGCGTGGGATATTTGCCATTGGTACGGGAAGTGCAGCCCCTCGCGCTCGTGTTACGGTATAACGGCCATATGGCTATATTCGTCGTCATCGAGCGTCTTTGGACTAGGGCGGTGACATGTGGACGCATCGCCTCGGAGGAGCCCACTGGGGGTCGCCGGGGGGCGAGCGCCCGCCGAGAAGTTGCCGTTCGATTCTTCGAAGCGGGGGATGCGCATTGGGTAAACGTTGACTCCACCGACGCATCGCAGGGTGCTCGGCATCTCGATCTCCAGGTTGTTTATACAAAACGTACAAGGTCTCGCAGGTCGTGCAATCTGAGCCATGATCGCGGTTGGGAGTGCGCTAGGCACGTGTGGAGGGGGGGCGTGCAACGAACAATGTGGCATCTGTTCTATCTGCCAGCGGCGTCAGGTCCGCATCGCGTTGCTTCGAACCCCGCAGGCCCTTCGAGAGGGCGAGATCTTGGTTCCACGGCGCAGTCAACAAGCAAACCTGCCCCGAGCGAGAACGCCCGTCGCCGAGTGGGGAAGAAGATGCCGATCAAAAGGAGTCACTGGCAGGGTTGACAAGCTCAGGGATCTGAATCTCGAGTCGGGAAAGTTGGTCAGGATGATCGATAGTCCCTCATGACGACGGTGACCTGGACCAGTACATATCTGATCAAGATCTCAATGCAGGCGTGTTTCAGCCTACAGTCGGTCCCGCGGACGCGCCGCATATTCCGAGGCGAAGCAACTCGCTTCAAGTTGCCACTGCAGTGCTTGAGCTTTCCAAGAAGATCCCCAAGGAATAGACGAGTCGGAAATGACTCCGCGTTGAGTACGTTTGTACGAACCGCGAGTAACACCCGTCCATCACAGTACTAACTTCTTGACCTTCCCTGACCCACTCTGCGCCTTCGTTCGTTCATGTTCGGGGGGATTCAAACAACGCTCTGGCAGGGACGCACGCATCTCTTCGTTTGGAGTCAGCATTCCCCGTTTCAGCGGGGACGAGCGCGTTGGCCACAAAAGTCGGCCATCTTCCCGCCCGGGAAACATGCGAGCAAGGTAAAGCAACGTGGCATGAGCAGCGTCCTACGGAGAGAAGGGGGTCAGGCGGATAGGATCGTATGTCGAATACCCACGAGAGTCAACTTTGACGAGTCGTTCTGTGGCTTGGGTGGTAGTTGTAAGGTGGTACGAAGCTAGACAGCCTTGTCACATTCCAGCATGGAACGCGGAAAGACCATTCAACTTCAAGTCAGCGTCGGTGGTTGCGAACAACTTGTCGACCAACAATCATATTTCACAAATTGTCCGCCATTCATCGGGCGACAATGGGAATACGCAGAATGGTACGAAACAAGTGACAGGGCTTCGAGCTTCAAGACTTGTCTAGGACAAGCAACCCAATCCTCCGCGTTTCATCTAACAACATTTTTACGCATTCCACTCCCCAAGCAGTGGCACCCTGGCATCACCAAGGTTAGAACAAACAGTGAACGATGGAATGAGAGCTATGGCATGTAAAACGACTGACCTGAACGTGAAAGTGAAACTTCGAATGCATTGTCCACATGTGAACGATCCTGTAAGGGAAGAGAGACGCGTTCAAGAACCCTGCGGAAGGGGGAGCAGTCGTCAAAGTGCCTTACATGTTTCTCGACCGAATCCCGATGCACGTACTCCCAACGGTGATTCTCCCGTGTTGCGTTCGCAGCCTCTTCTCCACTATGCCCAGGTTATTGAAAGCACAAGACCAAGAAGTTGGTGCCACTCCGATCAGCGGCATGCTCTGCATCGCGGCTAATAGATGAGGCATACAAGGATCAGCT
Source organism: Hortiboletus rubellus (assembly GCA_038092815.1). Classification (NCBI taxonomy): domain Eukaryota; kingdom Fungi; phylum Basidiomycota; class Agaricomycetes; order Boletales; family Boletaceae; genus Hortiboletus; species Hortiboletus rubellus. The sequence continues at coordinate 2,514 of JBBPRB010000053.1, forward strand.
AGGCATCTATCAAAACGTTCCTGGAGTATTTTCGCCGTCATGATCAGTCTCCCTTTCTCGCTGTGTTCCATCAACACCCGGGCCATCGAAAATCGCAATGGCATCAGAGTGAAGGATGATATGAAACGCGTCCTCGGATCGACAGGCGGTTTCATGTAGCGCTCAAGGGAGACACTGGAGATATCAAGGTTTCGAGTAAGGGGTCATGCACTGTGGTATGCAAATGTCTGGTAAAGGCACCACTTACACTGTCGCACTAGATGAAAAATCGACCTCGGCTGCTTCAGGGATCGGATTCATCTTGATCTGTGCCAAACAGTATGCGGCGTGGAATAGCGCCGAAACAGAAATCCCCAGCCTTTTCGTCTCTGCAATTATCGCGGCTGTTTCTGACTCTGAGATACTTGTTGTGGTATAACGGAACGGTGGGTCGGATATGTTCAGTGGGCGTGATGGGGGAGCCAAGGTGTGACAAGGCTATGTTATGATTAATGTCATTACTCAAACGATCAGAAGCAACAAGAAACTTGAGGACCTACCACGGTTCGGACATTCTGCTCCACGAATTCTTGCAGGAGCCTTGTTCCGGTTGTCTCCCATTCTTTACATGATCCTCCAGTTGCAGTGATCGGATCAACAGGAAGGTTCTTCCACTCTTCCGAATGTTCGATTCTGACATTCATACCCTCGCCAGATATCCATTCACACATTAGGTTCAGTGCGTGGAGTGCAGGCCCCGCGTCGATGATAGTGTGAGGGGCGTGAAAGTATAGACCATATTCCTTGCTGTCATCGTCGCCCCTTTTCGAGGTGGTGAGCAGATAAGCTCTGAGAAGAGTGGTAGTCCCACTCCCATCAGCGTAGGGGAGTCGTTCAAAGTTGATGCTTTGAACGAATCCGGATGGGTCGAGCGATGCTCCTTGTTCTTCGACGACAAGCGCCAGATTGAGCCATGCTTCGCGATCAGCAGACGGGGTGTATACCCATCGTGGAGATACAGCGTCCTCTACGCTGCAAGCAATGATAGGACAAACAAAGCTAGGACAGGGAGTTGTAGTTTAAAACGAAGAATCAACATATCGAAAATATTCTCACCGAAGTTTGTCAAGAGCTCCGCGAGCACGGTCCCTCAGTTCTTCTATTCCCATCGAAGAGGTAAAGTTGATACCGATGCAGACTTCACCATCCCTGTCAAAGAGTGATGTCCCATGACCCAAAGTTGGTCATCTTTGTCATGTAGGTGAAGAGAAAACTACTTACCCATCAGAGGTATCCGAAAGTCTCTGCATGACAAGCTCAGAGCCAACTAGTGGTCTGGTGTAAGTGGACGCAATCAGTCCGATGGTAGTACGAAATGAAGCAGGACCGACCGAGTATACACAGGGGGGTCACGATTGGCATCAAAGACCCATGGTGTCGGAAGGGGAGGTAAACTGGACATCGGGTGACGAGCGTTGGCTGATTCGCTCTCAGTATCCTTCAGGCATATAACGGTGACGGGTGACCAGTCAAACAAGCGAATAGCCTCATTGTCAGCAACTGGACCGCGGCCTTATCCAAACTTAGCGCTCTTAGCCGCCAAAAAAAAAAGTACCAAAAATGATTAATTGGCGTAAGGGACCGCGAAGTGCGGATTTGAAGGCCATGGTCCAATTGCTCATGCCGTTGACCCTGGTCCACTGGTCTTCTTCAGGTGCAAATGTGTCCTCGCTTGCGACCTATATGTTTTAGTTCGTGTTCCAAGTACGACTCTGACAGGCGTTTCACTCATACCTGTCGTGATCATTCCGGTCGTATCCGATGTCTCGCTCTGACGAGTCGGATGTGCAAGGTAGTGGACCTGTTGTAACCCTTGACCAGCTCGAGCGCGCCGCCAGAGCCTATTATTTGGGAGCCTCCTTTGCCGAAATGTCAGGTGCCATCCCAGGGACCCGCTAGATAAAATACAAAGGAGATCGCCATGTTACCCGTACTTTGTCAAAATTCGACCTCGTGTGATATCGACGCACAGGGAATCATTGCAAGTCACATTACCATAAAGACATCTTCTGGCGTCACGGGCGGGGTGCAGCCAAACCGCGGGTAGGCGGAGCCGCGGTGTGAGGGAGAGGAAAGCGAAACGGCAACACCAACCCACCCGGCGGAAGGCGAGACAGATGGAGGGGCTATAGATGCGATAGCCTTGTCTTAACCGTCCTACATGTCACAGGCGGTGACAGTGTGGGACGCGAAAAGACCAGTCAACTTGTCGGCGCTGGTGGTCGCGAACAAGTCGACCAACACAGTCACATCTTGATTATCCGCAATTCATTGAGCGACAAAGGGAATACGCAAAATGTTACGTAACAAGTGACAGGGCTCCGAGCTTCAAGACTCGGACTTGTCCAGGACAAGCAGCCCAATCCTCCGCGTTTCATCTAACAACATTTTTATGCATTCCGCTCCCCAAGCAGTGGCGCCCTGGCATCACCAAGGTTGGAACAAATAGTGAGCGATGAAAAGAGAGCTATGGCATGTAAAATAACTAACCTGAACTTGAAAGTGAAGCTTCGAATGCATCGTCCACATATGAACGGACCTGTAAGGGAAAGGAGACGTGTTCAGGACCTGCGGAAGGGGGAGCAGCCGTTATAAAGTCTCTTACATGAAATTTCTCAACCGAACCCCGATGCATATACTCCCAACGGTGATTCTCCCGTGTTGCGTTCGCAGCCTCTTCTCCACCATGCCCAGGTTATTGAGAGCGCAAAACCAAGAGGTCGGTGCCTCCTCTGCTTCTGCCTGGTCCGCAAGCTTGGTGTTGCTATCTTCTTTCAGCGGCATGTTTTGCATCGCGGTTAGTAGATGAGGCAGACAAGGATCAGCTAGGTATCTATCAAAACGTTCCTGGAGTATTTTCGCCGTCATGATTAATCTCCCCTTCTCGCTGGGTTCCATCAACACCTGGGCCATCGAAAAGCGCAATGGGATCAGAGTGAAGGATGATATGAAATGTGTCTTCGGATTGACAGGTGGTTTCATGTAGCGCTCAAGGGAGACACTAGACATATCAAGGTGTCGAGCAAGGAATCAGGGTATGCGGATGGCTAGTAAAGGCACCACTTACACTGTCGTACTAGATGAAAAATCGACCTCGGTTGCTTCAGGGATCGGATTCATCTTGATCTGTGCTAAACAGTGTGCGGCGTGGAATAGCGCCGAAACAGAAATCCCCAGCCTTTTCGTCTCTGCAATTATCGCGGCTGTTTCTGACTCTGAGATACTTGTTGTAGTATAATGGATCGGTGGGTCGGACATGTTCAGTGGGCATGATGGGGGAGCCAAGGTGTGACAAGGCTATGTTATGATTAATGACATTACTCAAACGATCAGAAGCGACAAGAAACCTGAGGACCTACCACGGTTCGGGCATTCTGCTCCGCACATTCTTGCAGGAGCCTTATTCCGGCTGTCTCCCATTCTTTACGTGATCCTCCAGTTGCAGTGATCGGATCAACAGGAAGGTTCTTCCACTCTTCCGAATGTTCGATTCTGACATCCATACCCTCGCCAGATATCCATTCACACATTAGGTTCAGTGCGTGGAGTGCAGGCCCCGCGTCGATGATGGTGTGAGAGGAGTGAAAGTATAGACCATATTCCTTGCTGTCATCGTCGCCCCTTTTCGAGGTGGTGAGCAGATAAGCTCTGAGAAGAGTGGTAGTCCCACTCCCGTCAGCGTAGGGGAGTCGTTTTAAGTTGATGCTTTGAACGAATCCGGTTGGGTCGAGGGATGCTCCTTGTTCTTCGACGGCAAGCGCCAGATTGAGCCATGCTTCGCGATCAGCAGACGGGGTGTATACCCATCGTGGAGATACGACATCCTCTACGCTGCAAGCAATGATAGGACAAACAAAGCTAGGACAGGGAGTTGTAGTTTAAAACGAAGGATCAACACATTGAAAACATTCTCACCGAAGTTTATCAAGAGCTCCGCGAGCACGGTCCCTCAGTTCTTCTATTCCCATCGAAGAGGTAAAGTTGATACCGATGCAGACTTCACCATCTCTGTTAACAGGTGACCCAAAGTTGGTCATCTTTGTCATGTTGGTGAGAAAACTACTTACGCATCAAAGGTATCCCAACATCTCTGCATGACAAGCTCAGAGCCAACTAGTGGTCTGGTGTAAGTGGACGCAATCAGTCCGATGGTAGTATGAAATGAAGCAGGACCGACCGAGTATACACAGGGGGGTCACAATTGGCATCAAAGACCCATGATGTCGGACGGGGACTCGGAGGTAAACTGAACATCGGGTGATGAGCGTTGGCTGTTTCACTCTCAGTATCCCTCTAAGTAAGGCATATAACGATGACCGGTGACCAGTCAAACAAGCGAATAGTCCGTCTTCTTCAGACGTAAATGCGTCCTTTCTTGCGACCTATTTTTTAGTTCGGGTTCCAGGGCATTTCATTAATCCCTGTCGGGATCGTTCCGAGGGTCGTATCCGACGTCTTGCTCAGCACCAGCGCGCGGCCAAAGCCTATTATTTGGGAGTCTCCTTGGCCGAAATGCCAAGTCCCATGTAGGAACCCGCTGGATAAAATACAAGGGAGTGTTATCGCAGTTTGTCAAAATTCGACCTCGTGGTCGACGTACAGGGAATCATTGCAAGTCATATTACTATATATAAAGACGTTTTCTGGTGTCTGGGCATTTGGCCCTATTGGTTACTGACTCTTATCGTCATGATGCGTCCTGTTTGTGCTCCTCGCACGCCACCACCCATGTTCCCATGTCGGCCGAACATGCGAACCTTCTTTGGTCATGGAGAATTTTGTGATCCTGGGCGTGATGAACGTGTCTAGTCCAGGAGAGCAAACAGGCATATTGCTCGTTGGAGTCCCCTGAAAGACTCACTCGATCTAACGTAAGGCCAGGAGGATGGGAAATAGAATCACAGGACGCACGAATCAACGAGCCTCCAAGACACAGCCAGCCTGGCGTCACCTGAGAACGGGGGCTGGTTGGTTGGATCCAAGCGGACACGACGATCCGGAGCCACCGCCGGCGCAATCCGCGCCCCGGTGATGGCGGGAGTGCGTGACACTTTTTCTGCTGAATGGTAGACTCCGGAGTGAGTCTAAGATGGCTCGAAAGCCATTGCAATGGACGAGAGTGTGTGATCAGGGATGTTCTGAGCCTGTCGGTCTCATGGTTGTGTGAGAGTTTCTGACAGCGACGAGCGATACACGTTTGTCGTGCCCTGACCAAGCAGTGGCAGTCCGATTATCAACTTATATCACTCAGCTTGCGCCCGCGCCTTCTCACACCACACCTCCCACCATGACCACCTCCCTCGATCTCCTCAAGCAGACCGGCACCGTCGTCGTCTCAGACTCGGGTGATTTTGAGTGTAAGCGTGCCCTTTCTCATCACAAGCGCCTGCGCTGATCCCGTGCCGCGATCTTATCAGCAATTGACGTCTACAAGCCACAGGTGCGCCTAGATTTCATTTGCCCCACATCACGTATCTAGAATCAAGTAGGATGCGACCACCAACCCATCCCTGATCTTGGCCGCAGCCAACAAACCCGGTTACGCACATCTCATCGACGTCGCCGTCAAGTACGGAAAAGGCAAGGGCGGTTCCCTCCAGGACCAGGCCAACGCCGCCCTGGACCGTTTGGTATGGAATGGAAGCTCTCTCTCTTTTTTTTTGCTGCTCACCCCTTCATACCATCACCACCCTCATTTCTAGCTCGTCGAATTCGGAAAAGAAATTCTCGCTATCATTCCCGGCCGTGTGTCGACGGAAGTCGACGCTCGACTCTCCTTTGACAAGGAAGCCACCAAGAAAAAGGTAAATTACCCTCGATCACGCGATACACGTAATTCGGCAAGCGTGCTGATGCTTGATCGTTCTCGTCATCCAGGCCAAGGAACTCATCGCTCTCTATGAATCCGTTGGTATCAAGAAGGAGCGTATCCTCATCAAGATCGCATCGACGTGGGAGGGTATCCAGGCCGCGCGTGAACTCGAAAGGGACGACGGAATTCATTGCAATCTCACGCTTCTCTTCGGTTTCGGTCAGGCCGTTGCTTGCGCCGAGGCTGGGGTGACACTAATTTCGCCTTTTGTTGGTCGTGTAAGCAGACTTTTATTTATTTATTTATTTTTCTATTTGAATCATGTGCCTCACATCTCTTTCAATTCAATCCTTCCTGATACAGATCCTCGACTGGTACAAGAAGGCAACCGGAAAGAACTATGAAGGGGACAACGACCCTGGTGTGCAATCGGTCAAGAAGATCTTCAACTATTACAAACAATATGGCTACAAGACCATCGTCATGGGTGCCAGTTTCCGTAACGTACGTCGACCCAAATCTGTTCATCTCTCTCGTTCTGACTCGACCACGACCACGACGCTTTTCCCATCATATCGGGTTGGTCCCCTGGTTGACGTCCGACAGACTGGCGAAATTAAGGCATTGGCAGGTGTCGACTTCTTGACCATCTCCCCTGCCCTGCTCGAAGAACTCAAGAAGTCGACGGATCCTGTACCCAAGAAATTGGATGCCTACGCCGGTGAGTACTCGCTCGCTCGCTCTCCTCCATATGGGGGTCCGTTCTCGAACCCCGCTCGATATGCATGACTGACTGATCCGTCCGCTTTTTTTTCTCATCTTGGTCATGATGCCCCCGTCCATCATTCCCCTGCCCCTTTTGCGCATTCCGTTGTCCCTCTCCTTCTCGTTCCCCATCGGGCGATCGATCCATCACGCACCCTCCCCCTCTCCCCTTCCCCCCCCGCTCGTCCCTCATCCAGCGATCGAGAAAATCGACAAGGTGTCGTACATTGACAACGAGCCCGAATTCCGCTGGTCCCTCCTTCAGGACCAGATGGCCTTTGACAAGCTCCACGAAGGAATCAAAAAGTTTGCCGAGGACGGGGAGACGCTCAAAGCGCTTCTCCGCGAGAAACTCTCAGTCGCTGCCTAGAAAATATGTACCGTCGTCGTCACGTTTCGTTTCGTTTCGTTTCGTTTCGTTTCCCTTCCTCTTTTTTTTTTTAGACGTTCATGTGCGCGGGCTGGAAAAAAAAGGAAACAAACGTCATTCGAAGATGTGAATTGTATTGTATGTACGAAGCGAAATAGAAGATCACGGTCTATGTCGTGTACGTGGATACGCGCGAGACGTTTCATACGCGCCCAAACTACCATCGAGCATCTCCGTGATCATCCATCATGATGCGGCGTGAGCTGGCACTTCTTCGACGTCTTCCATTTCTGAAGTTGAAACTGCGTACGTATGGCAGGATGCCGTCACGCTAACAGCAATTCCCCATTCCTCGGGGATCTCAGCTGTGAATGATCTCGACCGTATCGAAGAAAAAAAAAATCCCAGACCACACAGCGTTCCAGGGGGAAACAATACTATTGAAAAAAAAAGGACATTAATTCTTCGTGACTAGAAAGGTACAAATGATCGGTGTCCATATGTAATTAAGTGGTTGGGGATAACCGATGAATACCATGGATACTATGAGGCGGGGCGATTACAAGGAGGAACGAAAAAGAGTCGACAGGTGCTTGCATCGAAAGGATGAGTCACACCCGTGCAGGCGGTGTGGGGGATTAGCCCTGTGTCAAAGAAAAGAGTGATGCTAGATGGCGACAGGTCAACATGAGTACCTCGGAATGTGGCAAAATCACGCACGGAAAAATGACAACGGTGCTTGGGTTCTAGGAAAATTAATTCAGAGCGCAGATACCCCCAATTCCCATTCCTCCCTTGTCACACATCCGACAGCCCTACACACAGGGCACGATACTTCGACCAACGGCCCCGTCTTATCCTCGCCGCCCCACCCCGCAACACGCTCAGCGCTGACCAGACACGCAGGATGGAATGCATGCGCGCATACAGACGGATGACCATCGCCCTCGGGGTCATCAACACCAGGTAATGGGTGGATACATACTTGCTTCATCGACGACACGGATGACTCGGGATAGGGATCTTCATCACAAGGGCCAACACCACAGCTCATGTCGGAACAACGCAGTCCCTGCTCTCGTTCTCGTTGCTCGATACGTTGTCGCAGTGAAGGTCCAGGGGCGGACGGGAGGGTCCATGTTTTTCTCTCCCGGCTGGGAGGCATAGGACGTGCAGACCGAAACATCATCGGATGGAATGGAAAATTCGGAATGCCCCGAGGACCACCAGCGGGAGGAGGGCCATGTTGAGGTCCGGCAGCTTCAGACGCTGGCCAGACTTGTGGTTGTGGTTGAGAGCCGTCCGCAGGAGGACCATCCGGAGCCGGAGCTGGAGCAGGCGCAGGACCCTGTGCATTTATCACTTGTGGAATAATACCCTGAGTCGTCCGTAGAAGACCCTCAATCAACGATTGTAGATCTTGTGCAAGCCCATTGGCATTTGCACCACCATTTCCGTTAGCGGTACCGGTGCCCGCTCCGCCATTGTCAGCACCATCAGTGCCCTCGGCATTATCACGGGGATCGCCGTCACGTTCTCCAGGAGGTAACCCGCCAACAAACATATCTAACCCTATCGTCATAATGTCAATACCTGCAGACGCAAGCAGATACTCATGAGTTGAGGTCGGTAGAGGAACTGCGCAAGCGCAGCGCGGTAGGAAGAAATGACGTACCCTGGTTCCCATCTCCGGGAGCTTGTGCTGCAGTTGGTCCCAGGGGTATTTGAATAGCTGGGAAAGATAGTATAGGGATCCCAGGTGTGGCGAACGGGTTGAAACCCAGACCAGCTGGCGGTACGCCAGCTTGCCCAGTGGGGGGAGGAGGTGCAGGACCCGGTGGCACTGCGGCCGTTGCAGGACGAGCATCGGTAGTGTGGGCAGGGCCTGCTGGCGGCGCAGCAGCGTCAGCCGCATGAGTACCAGTGGCAGGAGCTTCCAACGGAACTTCCGGTGCGGCCTGCGGGTCAGAAGGCGCTGGGTTTGCGGCGCCATTATTTGGCTGGGCAGGAGGGGGACGATTAAACGCACGTCTAGGTGGAGGAGTATAAGTAAGATTTTCCGGATCGATGTTGAATCTGCAAGTTGGGCACGTTGCTTGCTTTGCCCTTGTGAACCACGGCAGCAGACATGAAGCATGGAAGACATGAGCGCATGGGAGGGAGATAATTTTGGCTGCTTCGGAAGGCGGGGTTGAGGCGGATGCGTCTGCTGCTTCGGAATGTGAAACAGAGACGGAGGGAGCGTCAACGTCCATCGCACCACTCTCTGTATGCGTATTGTTCTGTCCCTGAACGGTATCCGTGGCTGGTGACAAAGACTGCTGACCAACGAAATTGTCGCTCTCGCCATCCAGTAGGGTATCCCAACAGATAGCACATCCAGACGCCGATCCTTCGGTGCTGATATCCCCAAGATGCCCTCCAGGTGCACCTCCAACACGTTCTAATCTCTTCACGAGTCCCAAAGGGACGACCTCTAGACCAGTCACAAGCTTCTTTGCCCGCTCGGGATCTTCCCGTCCTTCATCCATAGCTTGAAACTCCTGGAAGAACGCTGCAAACGATGCAAACAACTCCTCTCGGGCAGCGGCATCCATATTGAACAAGCTCGGGGGGGCACCCTGCCCGCCGGGAGCTGGCCCTGGCCGATTACCCTGTGGAGGTCCAAAGAGTGGTATCGTCAAAGTAAATCCAGCTGTCAAGATCGGAACACCGTGGGGCGCACGACCGGGGGTTGCATCATTTCCTGTAGGTGATGGATCTGCAGTATCCTCACCAGTTTGTACGTGCTCAGGGTGACCTTCCCTTGGAGGTAAATTGGGTCCGGGAGGGCCCAGGCCAAACAAGGCACCGAATAAGCCCGCAGGAGGGCGAGGCAATTGCTGTGGGTTAGCATTCTGAGGCGCAGCATCGCCCAGTGGTGGAGGACCACCCACACGCTCAGAGGGATGTCTGCGATCCCTAGCATCGTCCCCGTCATCGTCCACACGAGCACGTCGAGTACCTGTGGTAGGTTGGAAAGGAGGATCGCCTTCATCATCCGGCCGACCACTGCTGCGATCATCGTCGACGGGCCGGACGTCCTGATGTGGCGGTAGTGGGTTGAAAGCAGTGACGCCGACGTCCGACGAATCCGACGTGTCGCTCACGGAGCGCAAGTCTGGCATAGAATCTTCATCGTCGTCGCGCTGCGAATCAGGTTGAGAAGGTGGCATATCAACGTCTGCAGGTGGGGACGCTGAGGATACGGATGAGTTGGGCGCGGGAATGGGGGAACGGTGGGCGGTGTCCGTGGGACTCATATCGCGTGTCCCTCCGACGGAATCCAGAGGTTCGAGGGGTGGAATGTCATCCGCACGATCCCGTGAGTCATCATCTCTGTGCTGCCCACTGGATTCATGGTTATTAGAGAAGGCGTGATTGATATTTCGGAAGACGTTCTGGATGGTGGTTCCAATGTGGAAGTTGTGGGAGAAGGGCGAACCGCGGGAATTGTTATTGCTTTGGTTGTCGTTGTTCATGGAGATGGTGGTGGTTAGAGAACAAGGAAGGATACGGTGTTTGTAATCAGCTGTGGAAACTTGCTCGCTCTTGTGAGTGATCGAGAGGATCGACTCGATGCGTGGTGTCACTGGTGTCACTTGTTTGTCCCGCTCGCGTAAACACCAGAACATTCTCCACAGTGCGCTCGCGTGTTCGACCCACTACAACAGCAGATTAACGAAGATACTACACTACAAAAAATATACACGAAAACACTGGGAAAAAATCACTCCGTCTTGGTCTTCCTCCGCTGTTGTTTGCGCAGTTCTCGTCGCGCAGCCGGGACACCAAACTATCATCGTCAGCATCCCCGCACCCAAAAGCCGGAAGCGACAACTTACCCGAATCGTCGGATATAGTACCAAAACAGTTCCCCCAACGATCCAGCCCCATTTCACGAGCACAGGCAAGGGCTCCTGAAACATTCCTTGGCTCCACTTGGTGATCACCAACAGCTCTGTTAAGACGGTGGCGAGCAATAGCCAACAATGCTGCCCCATGCGCCTTGCCTTTCTATCCACAAATTGAGCCACGTGACCTCTCCTCGTGGACCGGAGGACATACTTTGGATTATTGATATACTGGTATAACTCCCTCACAGCCGGCAACGCGCACAAGAAGACGAATGCAAGCCTCATTATGACGATGGGATGATCGGGCTCCATCCATAATAATGACTAGATAGACATTCATGATCAGCAACGGACCAGCATGATCGCATATCGCTTACCTTCAAGTAAAACGGATTCAGCTCCGCAGCAAGGAACACCGCAAGGAGTAGCACGACCATGACGTAGTGACGAAATGATGTTGTTCCCTCCCACTTGAAAGCAGTCCAATCATGCGGTGAAAACTGGCTCAGCACCCGCTTTGCTTTCGAGCGCAATCCCCGTGTTTGTCGCAATCCACGCCATTCATATGGCTAGATGGCGGGGTCACTAGCCAAAAATACATCAGGTTGCACGGCGACATACCTTCACTTCCAGATATTGACAAGTCTTCATCCCTATCAACACGGCGTGATCGTACCCTATTAGATCGCTCGTGATTGTATGTGAAAAAGCCGAAACACACCGAGATACGTTCCTAACCAGTTGCAGAGGAGAACATCGAGAATCCACTGAGCGATAAGATATCAGCTGCCAGAAACCCTAGGGTAATGAAGGTTTACATGGTCCCACCAGCACTGTCAAAGATTGAGTGGCGTGCGGAGATTGGAGGATCTAGATTAGACGTACTTCGGCGAAGTTCGGTAGTTGATGTTGTAGACTATATTCAGCGAACTCAAATGCTATGCTCAAGATCTTCAATGACGAGATCAGCCACCCTGAAGGGACTCTCGATGAAGAACACACCCAGCAGAACCAATAATCACGCAATATCATTGCCTTGCCAAACCAGCCCAACGCATGTGCTAAGCAGAATATATCAAGTGCGTCCTAAGCAAGCAACGTTCGCTGCATTTCAGGACAGGTTCTTCGAAAGTACGTGACCAGAAAGGCTGACCCAGATATTCTGCGCAGTTAGCGCGCAGTTTTCCGCATAACTCTTCTCGGGAAGAGGGACGTTCAGAGCAGGGTCCAAAAACGTCATCATTCTCCTTGCCGAGTGAAGATCCTGGAAGAGTAAGAACACCAGTGCGAGCTCATAGAGTAAATTGACTCCTAGCACAATCCGCCAAAACGCTGGGTGTGGCCGTATAAACGGCCCATCCCTAAACTGTATCATGGAAAACATCAAGAAGGAAGCTATTGCGGCATAGACTCCTCTGATACGAATGAGACCACGATCGACATCAAATGGAGAATGCGTACACGCGGCGCTTGTCTCCCCCTTCCGCAAGGACGTCTGGAGTCATGGCAATATAAGCCAAAGCGGCGAGACCAACAGAAAGCGCGGTCAGCGTAATGGGTTTGTAGAAGAATCTGGGGAGGTTTCCTAAGAACGCGATAACGATTCGAAGTTGACGTACTCTACAGAGGTATCGTTGCGCTCCTGGAAAGGGGCTATTCGAGTGTAAGGCTCGGTGCGATCTGCCTTTTTTTTTCGCGTCATTCTCGTCAATGAGACGGTGCTTTCAGGCTACATACATCGAACCCTGAGCATACGTCAAATCGGTGTTTCGATTTCCTGGCGTGCTACTCACAACGAACGGGAGCACCATTTAAGCCAGGCCGGGGTTCCGCCTCGGTCGGAGAGAGTAGTACATCGGATGTTTCATTAGGGGAAGTCGGTGATTCAGGTTCCGTAGTCATCGTGAACGAGGTTGAAAAGATAAGAAGTGGAGTAGGAGTTGGATTACAAGCTCAATGCCGCGCAAGACAATGCTGGAGGCAAGTGGACATGCGCTGGCCAATAGTTGACTGGGTCCGCGCACGCGTGTTTTACGAACGTTGCAAGGGACCTTTTGTCAGGATCGAATTGGTTACGTAAGCACTCGGACCACTTGTAGTAACTCAAGTGCGTCGAGAGCGCGTCACAAACATACTCAACAGTTTAGGTCATACTATGAAACCTATCCCATGATTGTCAAGGGTGAGATGCATGAAATTCCTAGACTGACTACGCAGGGTGTTTGTACAAGCATGCTCATTAGTGCTCCTTTATGATAACACATCGGCGGTCGTCCTAATGGATGCTGTAGGGTGAGTGATACTGCGGACCGGACTATTGCATCCACAGTGGCTCTTATCATATACCTGTATGTGGTCATCGGGAGTTTCCGTGCGAAATCAACAGCTACCCTGAAGGCACTCTGATCCTATATTCGAAACCTAAAGGGAGCGAATATCAGCTCCAACCGTTCTTAGGTGACGGAACAGTGCAGACTCACCGGCGCTGCCAATTTCCAAAGCGACAGGCACCTGATGGGAGTGGAGACTCGACCATTTCGGATCATGGCTATGCAGTGCAAGTGGCCATTGCCACTGGCCAATGTGACGCACTTCCTCTGTTGGGATCGAGAGCTTTTCGATGAAAAAGGTTAGAGGCCCGCTCTCGACGTGCAGTGTCGTTTGGCAAGTGCTCATCCTTACAATTGAACAGACTTTGTGTTGTCTGTTGCATTGCAATGCGCTTGTGAACGGAAGGGGGAACTTTTCTCCCATCTCAACTCGGCGGTGCTGGAGCCTCTTTTCGGGGGTGTGTTGTGCAACATACACCGCCCACAGAGGAATATTGTAGGTTGCCATGCGCCCCATCCCTCGGGAGATGCGCTTGGGTGCTCCTCAGGGGCCAACTTATCTGGGCGGGCGCTGGCTGGTAGACCTCATTACTTCCATAACCAGCTCCGCGCGCCATCCCGATCAATGACAGCGAGTTTTCGATCGGGAGATGGGCCATCATTGTATACTGTCAAAATTGCAACGCCGTCGTTTCATAGCTCCTGGCTCACCTTTTGGCACGGATTCGTGGCAGATACGGGCGGCTGACCCGTGGCACCAATTGATGGCACCATGGCCACACCCGTTCGCTTCGAGCCTCGTTTTCGAGTGCTTCTAAACATTCTGGAACACACTTCGTTCCCCGAACGTCAGACCCACGTGAGGTTCTATCATATCATCACTTTTCATACAATATTTGTCCTCGGACTCCATCCAGTAAACAATGCAACACCTACCCATCTGGGTGCAGGCACGAGGCACTTGGAGGACCTCTCCGATGATGTGTCTCACGCCGTTGATGACCCTGAACACGCCTGAATACGGACTTCGTTCCGGCCAGCCTCGCCACGTTGGAGGGGAATGAAACCTGTCCACATGATTCGTCAGGAGATGGGTGGACATCTAGGCCACATACTAGACCGGGTTGTAGATCAAGCCGGGGATGAAGCAACCACGTTCAGTAATGGGCGTCACAATCGCCGGAAGTGCCCGTGGGGAGCATATGCGTGATTCTGTGGTACGGATGTAGCCGAACGGAGGTGCCAGATTGAGACAATTGGATGACACAGTCGGTCAGACTGAATGATTTTTCCCGGGTTGCTTCGTCGCGACGAAAATTGTTGCGCGCACGCAATTGAAATTTGTAGTGATATGGAGGAGAAGCACAGACTGTGTTCGCGTACCTCAGATGTTGATCCGTGCCATTGTGACGAGTGGACGTGTATGGTGGCACTGTGTCTCGAAATCATCCCCTACGGCATGGGCAAGGTTAAGGTGCACTGGGGATTGTTCGTGCGATGGGCGGCACGACATTCATTGTGATTGCACAATCGGACTTGATCGGCGGGAGAAAAAGCATCCGAACGGATTCAGATAAAGTAATAGATCATACCGAGGGTCTGGTAAGTTTGCGGCCTTCGAACTTGAAACTCAACTCTTCATCCAGATCGTTGCCGGCCATGACGGACGCTTTTTCTCGTGGAGATATTTTTCCTCCGTTGCTGTCAGAAAGAAAGCCGGTCTTCCTTGCCCCTCTCCGGGCAGACACGTAATACCATGGGAGCCAACATATACCCCGAGGCTGCTTACAACGCCACCATCCACTGGCGGCGTCAGCATGACAGCTCGATAAGTTACTTGCCACAAACCATGGGCTGGCAGAGGACCTGCCTTGTTCGGGACGTCGTTATCTCTTGCTCGCTCCACGTGTGCTTTCATGGACAAGATTCGGATATGGAGAAATGGTTGGGCCTGCGAATATGGTCGTCCCCTCTCGTCATTCCAGAATAATTACGGGATTTAGCTGGATGCATTCCCCGGAAAGGCCTCGCAATTCTCAGGCAGATCCGTCTCATGCACGGTTGCGTCCAAACCCCCGTCAACAGAGCTGATCTGTCTTCCTGACACTTGTCTCTATCTGACGTGCAACCGGCTCCCATGCTGATTGCCAGTGCCCCGGAAAGGGCAACCCCACCTAATGCGAGGCAGTATGTTGCGCAGCACTAGCCCACTCGACGAGGGCGGTGTCAGTGTCAGAGTGGATCGGAGGCACTACACGATGTTGTAATGCAGACCGTCGCTGGGTTGGAACACACTGGGCGCGTTCACAGGAGAAATGATTGGGGGAGTAAACTGATCAGATATCCGAGGGCACTGCATTGGAATTAGGCTCAAGAACCTGGCCAGGTTGAGTAGCAAACGGGGATATTGAATGGTCAGCCCTGATTGAGGCAAGTGTCCTGTTCTTTACTCACGCGTTGTATTTATGTCACTGCCGAGACGGAAGGCACCTCTTTTACAGGGCTGGGTCACACACAGTCCGCTTTCGTGAAGAAGAGTCAAAACGATCTGTGGTGTCAATGCCCGAGGTGATCCAGATCTGCTCCTCGTTACTTAAGTACTTAATGTCCCCGTCCTCCCATTTGAATCTATCTCCATATCCACCCCTCCACAAAGTACTTCTTTCATCCTCTCCCTGTAGCCATGGCCTCTGACCCCTTCCCGCTCATTCAGCCCAAAGGCGAATTCATGGATCTCGACTTCACCGTAGACACCGATCATCGTAAGCGTAGACGCAACCGCACCACCCAGTCTTGTCTCAACTGCCACACCTCCAAACGAAAGGTCCGTCTTCCCTACTCCTCCTCGTCTTCTCCTCACCTCCCCCCCTCCCCACAGTGTGACAGAAAACGTCCCTGCCAGCGCTGCATCCAACTTGGTCTCGTGTGTCCTCCACTTGCGTCTTTGTCCGCTCGTCTCATCATGCCCATAGACTGGCCTATGTGTATACGAGATTGATGACCCAGCACTGAGGTACGTTCGTGCCTCACTTCCGCGCGGTGCGACGTCCTAAATGAATCGTGTTCCAGAGATGACCCCTCCCTTGACGAAACCACTCGTTTGCGCAACAGAATAGCGGAGTTGGAAAGCCTGGTTCGGGAACTGCGTGGTACGGATACCTGTTTCATCTTCTAATCCGTCTCCTGATCTGCTTGTGGTCTAGGCAAGCCCCATCCCCGCTGGGCAGATGCCAACTTCAGAGACGGTGACCCGTCTGAACGGTGGCACTCGCGTGCCGCCAAAAACAGCAGCCTCCACCTGAGGCGCCGTCCACGTTCCCCAGACACACTGTCGCGTTCTAATCAGGAGCCCCGGGGTCTGGTCTCAGCCTCTGGAACTCCGATCAAGATTGAGCCAATTGCGGATATATCTCAACCACATCTATATCGCTTCACGCCGTCTCCACCAGCGTCGTATCCGCCTTTCCATTCAGATACCTCTGCGTCACCCCCATATGAACGCCAAAATGGCCATCATTACAACAATGGCAACGTCGCTTCCAATGGGCGCCCATCTATGCCGTACCCGTCGCCAACCTCCACCAGTGGTATCTCATATAACCACCACCCGTCAGACCCTCCTTCCTATCATGAAAACGGAAACGTCTATCAGATGAATCCATGTGAAGCAGATAAAGTATATGGCAATCACTACCCGTCGGATTCACCTCCAATACAACCATTTTGCGCATGTCGAACCAACCCTGGCGCCGAACACGCATTCGTCTCTCTCGGGCAACAGCTGCAAAGCACGCTCGCGTCG
Source organism: Hortiboletus rubellus (assembly GCA_038092815.1). Classification (NCBI taxonomy): domain Eukaryota; kingdom Fungi; phylum Basidiomycota; class Agaricomycetes; order Boletales; family Boletaceae; genus Hortiboletus; species Hortiboletus rubellus. Next base: position 19,528 of record JBBPRB010000053.1, read on the forward strand.
TTGAGGCAGTACGCGCAACATCCGGGCGATTCTCAGTGTCAATTATTCCGTCGCATCAACGAACTTAGCGATCTCATCCAGTACGTACCTGTCTGTTGCCTCGCGGCAGCCTCATGTTCAATATGAGCTAATATCATGGTGGTGAGAATTAGTGGAAATGATCCGGATGAGGGTACAGCTTCGCCTTATGGGACTCTTCCCACACCAACGGAGAGTGAAATTATGTCCTCGCACTCAGCTTCGAGTACGCCCTTCCATGGATCATCCGCTAATGCATCCGTTTCGGAGTGGAACACTATGGCTTCTACTGGATTCAATCCTTATTTCCCCATATCATCAGGCGAACAGACCATGTACAGTAATATCATCGCATGAACGCTGCTGCGGTCCTCCTACGTCCTGCTATATCCCTCTTGATGCTTTATTTACATGTTGTCGCGCCGGGCTGTGACTTTGTACTAATAAGTATTTGTGTTAGATTTACAACACGCGACGCCATCTGTACTTTATACGTCATGTACTTGTCCGCCGCATCCACACGCCACTCGGGACATAGACTACTTTTATCATTCGCTACGCTCCATCTTGAAGCGAAATACACGTTGCGAAGAGGGATCTGCCAGAATCGGCTGTCCCTGCGCGGTCAGGCCCCACCGGTCTCTCTCAGTGAACACAACTTCCCCACTTCGCTTTACAAGGACGACGGTGGCAAGCCGCGTCCCATAATAGCCATTGGCATCATGTAGAGGTTCGACCTGAATCGTGTTTCTCAGTTCAGAACGATCGCGGGGTGGCTGGGGAGATCGCCATCTGCATACACGAGCAAACGTTAAGCGAATCGTTTGCGCCCTCATCAACGTACGTATATCATATACCCACGTTAACAGATCAAAGAGACGTTCGGCGAGCTGATCGTCCGGTATGTCCGGTGGTAAGGCGTCGAGGAGGGCGTCGAGTGCGCGGACGCCATGTTGCACCTTGGGCCATTCGTCTGCGCCGTCTCCATCGACGCCGTTTGAGAGTCCTCCGCGGTGCCTTTCCGCGGGTGTGAGTGCGCGAAAAGTGATCGGGCCACCACCGCCACGATTTGTCACGAAGAGTGCATCAAAGGAAAAAGAAAAAGAGGCATGGGGTGCAGAGGCGGCTGCGAGAAGCAGCAAGTTGAATCCCGCGTAGCGCGCGTCTGGGGGTGCGATTCTCCGTGCGTCGTCTTCCAACGACGGTGACAACGGAGAGGTTAGAAAGGACGAGACGAGGTGTCCTCGGGAGGTGGTAAAGGTGTTGGGCTGTTCGGTGATGTTCGTCCTGTGGGATCGTGTGGGTGATGAGGATCGTGGCGAACCGCGTGTCACTTACAACAGAGCGACTTTTCCTGTCGGGGCGAGACCAAGCCATGTGCCACCACCTTGGAGATCGATGCCTGATAGGATGCGGGGGTGTTGACCATCGGGTTGGCCACCAAAGGAATGGAAGCAGACGGGCTGGGTGGGTCTGGAGAGATGCTCGTCCCGGTTGCTACACAAGATGCTGGTTGGAGCATGAACCCCACAGCGCACAAGGATCGACAGGTCACGCACAGCGCGTAATCGGGATGGTCTAGTGAGAAAAACGCGACACACATCTTAAGATCGGTAGCGAGTGTGCGCCCAGGGAACGTGGGGGCGGGTGAACTTCAAGCCTTGTGTCAAACTGACACTGACAAGCCTTGTTTGAGGGTATCCGAGGAGCCAAGCGAATGTTGGCGCCGACGATAATTTTCAGGTTTCGCCGCCCCCTGTGAACGAGCGATCTTGATCAAGACCACGTTTCGGGACGGAATATCTCAAGACCGCCACAGACGGGGGCCACCACTTGGAAGACCATCGTTCTCACGCAAACCCACATACGAACCCGCCCGGGGAATTTTCATTTTGGATGGACACATTGGCCACAGTCGTTCTGGACAATGGCGGGTCCTCCATTAAAGCCGGCGTCGTCGGGAACGATGAAACAGTCCGGTAAGCCTGGCGGTTCATCGCGCCCAGAGGGAACCTGATGTCGTCCCCAAGGAACATCCCCAACGCTGTCGTCCGATCAAAGGGGGACAAGACTACGTACATTGGTCACGAGATTGCCTGCTGTAGAGATTTTTCATCACTCCATTATCGGCTCCCGTTTGAAAAGGTGAGGGTTATTCTGGCCGAATAATTGTCCCGGCGCTCCAGGCATCGACTGATTCCGATGTGATTAAGGGCTATCTAGTTGATTGGGATGCGCAAAAGGCTGTCTGGGATGGATTATTCTCCACAGAGGTTCTCTCAGTCAGTACCTTCCTCCCATTGCTCTGCTTGCGCTGCAGCCTCTGCAGGTGAATGCGCCAGAGTCGTCGCTCATCATCACAGAACCTTATTTCAACCTGCCCAACATCCAAGATGTTTACGATCAGTTTGTGTTCGAGGAATACGAATTTCAATCGTATTACAGATGCACACGTAAGTTGCGTTCCCCATGGATACCTGGCGTCACGCTCATGGAACATTCCCGCCTAGCCGCTGCCATGATTCCATATGGTTCCCTCTTTGCCGTTGAGGAATCCAATACTCCCGAATGTGCCCTCATTGTCGATTCTGGCTTCAGTTTTACCCATGTGGTGCCTTTGATCAACCATCAAATCCAGTGGTATGCCGTTAAGAGGTGAGTTGTTTCGATTAGAAACTTCCACTTTCATTTCTCAACATCTGAATATAGAATGGATGTCGGAGGCAAGCTTCTGACTAATCAGTTGAAAGAGGTGGTGTCATATCGCCAGTGGAATATGATGGATGAAACGCACATTATGAATCACGCCAAGGAGGCATGCTGTTACGTCTCAACGCAGTTCATTGCGGACCTCGAAACCTGTCGGTATGTGGTTCCTTCACTACACAGCAAGCAGTTACCCAACCAACCAAGGTCGAGCCCGAAGCAGAATTCCATTGTGATGGAATACCTCTTACCCAACTATTCCATCAATCGAGGGGGCGAGATCAGACGCCCCGGATATGAGCTCACCCCAACAGATCAAGTACTCCTCATGGAAAACGAACGTTTCACGATTCCAGAGCTCCTATTTCGTCCCGACGACATCGGTAGGTTGTTCGCATTTATTGACTTATCTATATTGTTTGAAACCTTGTAGGATTAGAGCAGACTGGACTCCCAGGCACGATAGCGGCATCCATTGCGTTGCTCCCCGAAGATCTTCATGGAATGTTTTGGGCAAACATCGGTGTCATCGGGGGTAATACCAAGTTCTCCGGATTCCATGAAAGACTGTACGCAATCGCGGTCATTCGTATAGCCCGTCGTGAGATAGCACTAATGATGACTCAGCATGACGGAACTGCGCTCGCTTGCTCCGGTAGATTTCGAGATAAACATTTTCAAGTCTGACGAGTGAGTTCTATTTGCCCCCGTTACAGTATCAATACGATGACAGACGCCACGGATCAGCCCGGTGACAGAATCGTATCGCTCCGCGTTGGGGTTCGCCAAACATGCCGATTTTCCATCCCATCTTCTCACTCGAGCAGAATATTTGGAATCTGGCAGCAACGCCGTGCGAAGGAAGTTTGGCCAGTGGGACACTGGAAAACTCGTGGAGAAGAACAAAAGCATAAGACAGGATGAAGTCGAGCCTCGGCTGACAAAGAAGCCCAGTCGAGCACGTATACGTCCCAGTGCGTCGTCCAGTGCTCGCCGTCGGTGACTGCCGTACGCCTCTTCGTTCGCATCGGCGCAGGTTTACATATTCAGGGTTAGCTTTCGCAGTTGTAAGGAATGACACCAGCGTTTGCACTAAAACGTGCCTCAACCGTAATACATTTCCTCTTTATCTGTCCAGATTTGTCGTTTTCCCTACTTATCGTGTTTAGTTCCAGTATGGAAACTGCAAAATGAAAAGCTCGGCGGGATGAGCCTGGCCTCTGTGGGAATACGACAATTGACCTCACTTTATCTTGGTCAGGCACTGATCAAGCGGAGCGCAGTTGTGATTACCGCTGACTCACCCCCAAGGCATGTCAACTTCCTCTTCTTGAAACGCTAAGAAGTGCTCCCTTTCACTATCTTCAGTCTTCCAGAGTTCTCGGATTAGACCGTTCATTTCACCGATCACCGTGCACGAGTCCGCTTACGAGCTGAGCTAACATCGCCATTTTGGTCTCTTCTCGAACTCGCAGTGCGAGAAAGTAGCGGAGCAAGGTTCACACGAATTGTGAATGCGTGTCCGCCCACAAGTGTCAAACGCCGACCGTCAGGAAGCCAGCGGTATCACTGACTGTCGAATTGTCTACTCGCGCCCTTTTCACGATTGGTGTACCCACCAAGCGGGCACATCTCGCATCCAGGGACGACGTGGTCCTCCGAGTTTGACGGGAAGGTGGTTTTACCGTTCCTTGCCACGAGGTTCCAGAAGGGCGGGCATTTCCGCTGTCCGTCTCCTTCCGCGGCTGCAATCGCGATGTGTGTCTCAGGTCCTGGAATTCCATCCTGCGACCGTATCGTTTGATCGTGGATCGTGGATCGCGTATCCTGATCGTTTTGTGGCCTTCTTGCATCTTGCCATCTTGCCATCTCGCCATCTTGTGTTCTGAATCCCCGAATCGCACCATCTTGCTATCGTGCTGTTGTTGGGTATCATTATCTTGTCGTGTCGTTTCAAGTGCACGTCACCTCATGTCCATGACATTCGGAGCCGGTTCTGCACCGCTTGCGCGGGGCGCGGGCGAGCAGGCGGGCGTACGAATGACTGTAGGGCGATGGGCGATGGGCAACGGTCCCACGATGGGTCCGCTTTGCTCACTCGGGGGAATCAGACATTCAAGGCACCGTGGTCAGCAAGTTTACAAGTTTCATGATCGGTGTCACCGGCCGTCGGTTTTGGGGCGTTGCTGTGTCGTGTGAACGAGATGGACAAAGTGGATGTTACCTCCTACTTCCCCTGCGCAGTCGCCGGTTGTCCCTTCGGTCCGGTTGGCGCCCAAAGATGGGGAGCGGAGAAAGGAAAAACGGGGGAGCGAGACACTGTTCGATGACTTGGACCCTCATTCCTACGTGATCTTGGCAAACGAGTGAACGGTCGTCCGATGATCAATCGATGCTTGCCCGTTCATGATGCCATCAGTGACATAGAGTTCTGCCCACATGCTTTTCCTTTTCCTTACCCCGTGCCTTTCGCTCCTCACTCTTTTCCCCAGTCGAATGACCCAGGGCAAATGGATCCGACTATTCCAGTGCGCGCAGCAGCATCTGATAGGTCGGCACTGCGCCCTTTTCCTTCCGTTGTCGAACAGTTATCCTAGCGCCTGGCATTCTCACTGGACGCAACGCTCCACCAAGAAGGCTGATATGGATATGCCCCGAGTCTTACTCTCCTGGCTAGTACGTCGTCCACGATCATTCAAGGGGTCATCCTCCTCCCCCCCTTTCCCTCTCTCCTTCCTTGGTTCATTTCCTTTCATTTCCTCTCGTTTTTCCCAGTTTACCCCTACTATCCACAGTCCGAACGCCACTCGACACGGCTAGAGCCTAGATCCATTGTATGGCACCTCCCATACATGGTATGACATAAAGTACCAGTGCGCGCGCAGCAACGCCCTCGACAGATCATCATTGATCCATTTCGCACCCTTTCGTTTGCCCGGTTGTTTTCGGTCATCCAACAGTCGCACGGGTGGCGTCCGCCACGGCTATTGGGACCGATGCGTCTCTGGTGCCACAGCACCCACTGTCGCCGCCCACCAACCCCTGATTCATAAAGATGAAGTTCGAGTTGGTCATTACACGTATTTTGATTCAGGGGTATCTCCCCGTGCCCTGCCCCAGCCCCCCCCTCTTCTCCTCCATCATTCCTTACCAAAGTTTAAAAAGAAAAGAAAAAAAAAAAGAAACTCCCTCATTCATGTTCTCTCATTTCGCCAATCGGCACTCGATTCGCAGAGCATAGGTCTATCCCATCGCATGGCGTCCAGGGCAAGCCAAGCCAAGCGGAGGTCCGAATCGCCAGCGGAATTCGGCTGGCAGTGCGCGCGCGCCGCGTGACTCTCTCTCTCTCACACACATACACATCCGGTGGATCAACGCCTACGCTCCAGGACAGCAATCGGCACGCCTCGACTCGGAATACGGCGCTACGAGGACGAGTCATGGAACCTGGCTCTTGTTCCGTTCGCATTTGCATGCGCGCGCGCAGTACCCTCCCCTCGGTGCGATCTCGACCCTAACGCGGACGCCCCGGAGCACGACTCGGACTAAAAAAGAAAAACGCCAGTCCCTCGGCGTTGCATCGACCTCCCCGTCACGATCCTGTCATGTACATGGTGTGAATCATACTCTTGTCACCCCTCCGCGCGCGCCATACGTACGTACGTACCTCCCGAAAACAGGGTAGACGTTCCTGATGACGCTTTGCGATCCAAAAAATGAGCGCCACCGGCGTCGAACGTCCAGAACGAGTTGACCGCGACCGCGGTGCTACGGTGTGGCAGTTGTACTAGTTGCACCGACGCCTCGCCTCGCCTCGCCTCTCTTACGCTGCTTCCCCATCACGATCAACCATGTACATCGTAGGAATCGTACACCCTGTCATGTTTCCCTCCCGAAAAAGGTTAGACATGCATGTGTCGACTCTTTGTAGTGACGGCAATATATGGGACGTATACAGCAATGCACAGGCTCGTTCATGTGACAGGTCGACACAGCATGCCACCATACGCCAGGAGATCGATCTGGTATTGATCGTGATGGAAGGCGGTCATATCATTTATCATCTGCCATCAGAACACAACGAGAGAAAGAAAATTTAGGGAGACAATGAGAGGTGGGATGAAAAACGCATGCCGATTCCAAAGTCTACATTAAAAAAACGTGGGGTCATGAACAACGATCGATGGAAACAATCGAACAATGAGACGTCCAGCTTCCAACTTCCGTCTTCCGTCCTCCCCTCCCCCTTCCTCGCTTCCCTTGCCCTCGTTTACAGCGTCTGCGTCGGACGCTGCGATTCGGCGAGGGACATGACTTCCATGAGCACCGTCTGCTGTTCGACACTCAACACGGTCGTCGCAGCTTGATACAGCTCCGCATTCTTCGTTTGAAGAGCTATCGCGAAGGCGCGAGTGAGTACAACAGTCGGCACGAAGACAAAAAAAACCCACTCGTCAACGCATGCTTGAACGTCGTATACGGATTGATCGCATCGATGAGGCTGAAAAACCCGAGTTCCTCTTCAATCTCTGATTCCTCAGAGTCGTCCGACAAGGCGTCTCCTATGTCTGCATTCTTTTCCGACCGCGCTCTCAGACGGGCACTCTGGCACGCACGCGTCAGTGTCGAGAGGGTGGCGCACCCTCGGGAGCTCCTCACCTCATTGGCGAGCATCTCGAGATATGCTGAATCTTCGTCCCAGACGTCCTCTGTACGACCCGTTGAGCACGGTAGAAAAAAGGGGGAAAGGGGTTACAATCACCATCATCCTCGCCTTCCAAATTCAAATACCTCGCATCGTCATCCTCTTCCTCGTCGTCTTCATCGATCAAACTTTGCTCCAACGCTTTGCGTTCTATCACGCCCGTCAGCACCATCAACGCAGACGAAAATATCAAACGCACTCGATATCGCTTGCGGAAGCGACTTGAAGATCACCAACGCGCCACCAACGATCCCAAGCCACCCCTGCCGCAAATTCGCCGGAATCATCGCCTCATCGACCTCCAGTAATTTGCTCAATGCTAGTAAACTCAATTTCTTGTCGTGCACACGCGGCAACTTATCCTCGGAATTGATCGCCGCGAACCACTTGTCGAAAAACAGACGGGCCGCCCCGGGCTTGTAGTTCTCCATCAGGTGTAGTGCCGCAGTCGGGTTGTAAAAGACGGTGTTGATGAGGACGAGGAGGTTGGCGAGTTTGAATGCGTAGGTGTTACCGCCGTCAATGTGGTCAATGGCGATCTTGATGATGTTTTGGAGGTGCTTAAAGCAGAAGGATCTCAGTCAGTCGAGCTGGACGAACGGGGTCGTGTACGTACGTCGTCAACGTGACCCGCGAGATTGAGAAGAATAGACTCGGCGAGCTTGCACCCATTGATCTTATCGCTATCACCGAGGTTCTTGTCGGTCATGGCTGTTTCGTAAATGTCCAACACTTTTTGCCTGTAATCGGGTCGAGCTTTGAAGACGTCAGCACCATAGGACAAAAAGTTGTCCAGAGAGGGAAGCATTTCTACACAAACGACTCGCTAAGTATGTCTTGTTCGATACATGACACGGCGCTCACCGTCCAAAAAGTCAACGGCCTCCGATTTGAAGAGCGAATACGTCAACTCGAACACGGGCCACATGTTGGGCGCAATGGAAGCAAGCTTGAACGTCAAATTGTCCACCAACTCGTACATGTTGTCGAACAAGTCTAGGGATCGTGTCACAAAGGTAAAGAGACTGTCGCCCATCGCCAAGTACTCACCGATGAGCTTGTGCTCCAGCGTGAAGCGAATGATGGGTATAACCACTTCTTGCACTTGTCTCAAGATTTCCTTATTCGAGTCCACCGAGGACACGATCTATACACGCGTTTCCGGGTCAACTCCAACGCCAGTCCCAGCCCAAGGAAAACTCACCGTGCCAATCGTCTTGGCCACGCCCATCGCGCCGTATACCTTGTCCTCGTCGGTGTCCAGGATCGTGTCGATATCCACGTTGTCCAAATTAGTTTCGCATGTTTGCGCCAACCCTTCCCTTGCCAGACGTAGATACGACTCACACTTGCCACATTCCCGTGTCAGCCAACAACGAACTACTACCAAAAAAAAAACACGGGAAACCCACCAAACGACCCGTCAACTCCGTCGCAACTGGGAGCAGCTCGTCCTGGAACTGTTCGACCATGGATTCCATCGAGTTGTTGAGAAGGTCGAGATCCGTCTCGTCAGAGAGTTTGAGAAGACCTGTGATGGCATCAGCACTCCACTCGACGGTTCCGTTCGAAAAAGGACGCACGTCGAATGACTTCGCCAACTCGGGGTGACACGGCCGTCCGCACTGCACAACATCTCTATCATGGCAAGATCTCCTACAACCACAAGTGTCACATACCGGATTCGTAGACGACGACCATGTGCGTGAGCGCCAAGGCTGCCTGTACGCGGACAGGGAGCTCGGGGTCATCAAGAGCGTTCCCCACTGCATTAGAATGCCTCGCCAAGTTCTGAAGGAGCCGCGCGTCACCATCGAGACAAAAGCAACAGACGATGCGAGACCGACCTCGGGATTACTCCATTCGAGGTTATGCTTCACGACTGTTCCAAGCACCTCGCAGGCCTACACCAGCCGTTTAGCACCAGAAAACGGGAATGTAGGCCAAACATAGACTCACGATAGCACGCATATACGGCTCGCTAGCAGTAAATTCGGGAAGAACATGCCGCACCATAAAGTCTTCCATACTACCCTTGACTTCAGGATGGCGCATAATGAACGGAGCAAGCGCCGCTGTAATGTTCAACGCCCCGAATTTTTGAGGTGGCGCCGCGTTTCTGGAAATAAGATAGACTCAAGAGCTCGGATCTGTACAGTGGGTCACAGCACTCACGAACGAAGGATGTCGTTCACGAGATTGAGCATGGGCAAGAACGCAATCTTGGTTCGGACGCTTGCTAAAGCGAGGATAAACGAATTTGCACCAGATACGGGAGACGAGACATTTTCGTATTCGTCTGCACCACATTATCAAACTAGGCCGACAAAAAAAGAACTCCAACATACCGATGGAAGCCCGGACGTACTCGACAGGATCAGACCCCCAGAGTTCCTGATCTGCAGGAGTAAAACAAAGATGAGGAAAGACAAAGTTGGAAACGAGGCAGTCAACGTGAGGCTTCAATAGAATCCAAGTAGACTTTGGTTTGATACTCGAGAGGAGTCAGCTGGCACAGACAACATAGACCATGAAGCATACCATGCAGTGAGGAACTGAAAGATTTGATACTGGCACTTCTTTGACAGCCACGCTTGCTTGGACACGTACAACTCGACTTGATGAAGATACACCTTGAAAATCTCGGGCGCAAACGCCGTGACAAAGTGATTGGCAAACGCCCCGTACTCCTTTTGCATCGGGGATGGGAGTTGCGAGGGGTTTCCAAACCTTTTTCTTATGTCAGTCCACAATGCCCGAATCGCGCTGGACGGTATCCGACCTGTGAAACAGCCTTCCCAGCGTCGCATACGCCCATTTCTTGGCCTTCCACCACTCGGACTTTTCCCTCTCATCTTCATCTTCAGGGACCGCGTTATTCGGAAGCGAGAGGTTGACGACTTGGAAGAGGAGTCGACCCCAAGGCACAAGGCTTTCAGGACTTTGCTGATGTACACTGAGATTGACGATGATGGACGTCTTGTACGTCTTTAGAATGAGATGCAACATCGACGGGATCTCTTGAGCGGACGAAGGAGGTGTGCTCAACATGCCACCCGCGACGGTGACGAGCGTCGGGAAAAGCTTCTCCACGATGAGAGGAAGGTAATCCTTGCTCTGACGATACCTACCCCACCCATCAGCAAAGTGCGACCAACGAACCCCCTCTCGCTCACCTAAACGCACGCACACACTCGAGGGCCGCAACGCACCCCGCGCCCACCTCGCGAATGTCTCCGCTGTTCAACAACGCGCTCACGCTCTCCAACAACCCCGACCACCGGTCTGGGAAATCATGCGAGATGAGGTCTTTGAGGGTGGCGCCGAGCTGAACGGTGATCGTCCTCGAGGGCGACCCCGCGAGGACACGCAAGATGGCAGATTTCAGCGCGTCGCGATCGGATTGCGCGATCGGGACCTGGTCAGGACGTGTCGTGGGCGCGTCGACGATGTACGAGGTGTGGACGCGGTTTTTGAGGTACACGGAACACGCTTGGCGGGTGGAGCTGGATGGGTGGGTGAACGGGTGAGCAGTGCACAAGTGGCAGCGCGGGGCACGCACAGATCGACACTATCAGATGCGATGATGTGCAAGATGGCAGTCAACATGCCCTCTTGTGCACCGATCTAGGACACGAGGCAGGATCTGGGTCGCTGTTGACGAACGAAACGGGGCTCGACACACCTTGCGAATCTGGAGTTCGCCTGCTTTCTGGATGTTGGGATCGGCATTGTAGGTGGTGGCAAAGAGACCCGCAAGTGATTGGAGGTCCATCGTTAAAGACGGGCAGTCCTGCGTGGCTATTAGAGATGGAAAAAAGGCGGTCAAGGGTGGTCAAGTTGGTTGTGTACAAGACGGAGCTCGGCAAGTTTTGCCAACAAGTGTGTCGCGTCTGGTCATCGAGTCTTATTACTTCAGTTACCATCTACGGTATGCCACCCTAAGACGTGTCCAACAAATATCTCCACGTTCCGAACAACATGTTCACCAAGAACCCAACCACAATGCCCAGCTGCGTCTTCCGTCTAGAACAAGTTCAGAATTAACCAGAACGGCCTCTGGAACGGGGAGCGACATACGGGAAAATAACGTTTTCCGAGGGCTGGACCTCGCTGCCATCATCCCAGAAAGCGGCGGGCTTGGCATCGCGTAGGAAAAACAAGGGCAAGATGGGGAAGAAAAACCCCATGACGATGCCCCGCAGAATCATGCTCTGCGCCGACGTTTGAATGAGCGGTGCATTGCCTACACTATCCATGGAATCGATCCACTGCTCTTCCAACGCCCGCGCATGCTCGTCATCTGGCGGGAACCAATCAGACCGAGTCGATCCAACACGACATTCACATACAATCTTCATCGCTTTCGATGTCAACGTCGAGATAGTTGGACGACGACTGGCTGTGAAATTGCCTCCGAAAGTTGGAGATATCTTCCTCCGAAAACCCGGCTGCGACGAGGCGGTCAAAGCCACGCAGTGGCCGCAGTTGTGCAACCTGTCCGCTGAATCTGTTAAGCAACTCGCCGTGCCAAGCACCCCTGCGTACCTGCGGCTTGTCCTCGGCTTCCGCTCCTGGTTCGAACTTGGGGCCGACGGAACAGTGCAACCAAGTGATGATGTGGGGTTGCGGCGAGGAAGAGGTGTCAGTAGATGTCTTGGCACGCAACTGTCGGTCCTCTAGTGCACTCAACCAGGGATGCAGTAGAGTGCCATCTGTGAGCAGTCGCCCAGCGTGTATCAGCCTCAATCGCCTGTCCTTGAGCTGTGGACGTGCAGCGACTATCTGATGTGCGTTCAGCGATAGGCACCGGCTTCCAGCACGACACGGACCTTTGCCTTGACGTCGCGGACAGCGTCTGCACTCGTCAGGAGCAGGACAAGGTCCGGGATGCCCTCGGTAAAGCGGATTGTGAGATTCCTAGAGTCGGGTTCGCCCTCCGGTACTGGGTCTATCGCGCGTTGTTTTCCCTTTGCCTTTTCGCTGAGCATGTCAGAGCAGCGTATGTCGGTGGCTGTGCAAATACAGCACCTGTAAGCAAGATGCGTGGGAAGAACGACAACGCTCGAGATAACCTCGACGACACACACTTTCATACCCCACTGCTGATTAGCCCACCATGCCCCGCGCAGAAGGCAGGTCCTCGCGTTGCCATCGTATACGATCCCTAACCATGTCTTTCAGTCGGAACGCCAAAGTACTTGGCAAACAAGATGAAGTCAAAGGGCCTGCAGCGCCTTCGATGGTACTGCCAAGTCTGCGAGAAACAATGCAGAGACGAAAACGGCTTCAAATGCCACGCCCAATCCGAGGCCCATCTCCGTCAGATGCTCGTCGTCGGCGAGAACGCAGGACGACACATTGCCGACTTTTCGAGCCAATTCCAACACGACTTTGTCCAACTCCTCTCTCGGAGGTGCGTCCCGCATTCGCCTCCTCTTTTTTCGCCGGTCGCTCATCGAAACCAGGTTTGGAACTAAACGGGTGTTTGCGAACCGCGTGTACCAAGAGTTCATTCAAGACAAGAACCATCTCCACATGAACGCCACTCGCTGGGTCACCCTCACCGAGTTTTGCAAACACCTCGGTCGGTCGGGTATCGCCCGCGTCGACGAAACCGACAAGGGTTGGTTCATCGCATGGATCGACAACTCGCCCAAGGCACTCGCCAAGCAGGAAGCTTCGCTGAAAAAGGAGCGCGCGACCGTGTCCGACGAGCAACGCGAGCGGATGTTGATCGCGGAGCAGATCGAGAGGGCAAAGCAAGAAGCTGGGCCTCCGGGGTCGTCGTCCCCACCCGTGGAAGAGCAGGGTCTACAGCGGGACGAGAGCACCGAGAAAGTCGTCCTCTCGCTCTCGATGAAACCGACCACATCCGATGCTGCAAGCACGCCCACACTCGCTACGGGGGGGTTGAAGCTCAATCCCCTGAAACCGGGCACGAATCCCTTGAAGCGCCCCAACGTCTTCAAGACCGCAGCTTCTAGCAAACCCTTGGATCATGCTGATACCAGCAACGACAAGAAGCGGCCTGCGTCTGCCATGTCTGCTGCGGAGCGTTTGATTTTGGAGGACCAGGAACGAAAAAGACGGAGGATGGAGAGGGAGGGAGTTGTATCCTAGCACGGTTGTACTCTATTCGTTGTATCCTATTTTTATTGCACTTTGACGCACTCTACAAGGACAACGAGTCCCCGAACTTGTTGCTTGACGTTGCAAGCGAACACGTCGAGTCGCTGCAAATGGGTGGCTCGATCCCCGCCCGTCGGCGTCATGAATTGTTGCCTGGCAAGACACGTGCGTAGGATGGCCCAGTATACGTACGAATCAAGTCACCTGAGGTGTGTGGGCGCAACGTTGGTTCTTTAGAAGGGAAATCGTACGATACCCAGACCTTGCCCCACGATCCGTCGCAGACCAGGGAACTAGCCTTCGATGTACAACACGGAAAAGAGTGCGTTCAGAGGGATCACAACATAGTACATAGACACAATCACTCCAACGCTTAGCAGCACATCTCGCAAGGGCAGCCTGGACATCACGTACGATCAGCAAGACACAACAGACAACAACCGGTGGAGACGCACATATGATGTCCGCAGCACACTCGCAGCATTCCTGAAAAGGGCATCAGCGGTAGGGTCGGGGGTAGAACACCGGGCGTAGTGCACCTTGCAGCACTCTGTTTGACGTCCGTCAGTCATCATCTCACATCGGAACACCCACCGCGGATATACGCACCAAAGCAAAGGAAACACGAAACACAAGCCAAAAGACAGTCCTTAGGAGTCATCTGTCACAGACGTGTTCTATCCGGGATGGATGACATACCTTGCCAGCACCGCCGCCACGAAGGCGCTTGGCGTGGTGTTGCTCTTGGTGGTTGTTGGCGGGAGCAGGGTTCGTAACGCCTAAATTCGTGGCTGTTCGCTATCGCCATATTATAAGGGAGGGAAGGAGAGACATACTCATTTGGATGGCAGCCTGTGGCTGGTTCACGGTCGTGTTCTCCATCGTCATTCTTGTTTGTGAGGGTACGGGTCTGAGAGAGGAAAAGGTGAGGCGAGGCGCCCCAGATTAAATACGTTCGAGAGATCACAGTACATGATCCACGTGCACGCTCGCTAATTGCCTGTGACAGCATGTCGGTGCCCGGTCAACTGCCACACTTCCGACATCACTCATCATTCATGTTCATCGTCCGAGTCCCAGTTCAACGCCCTTGAAGCTTTCACCAAGTGTACAAGAGAGACACGCTTCGCAGGTTGTCATCGTCTCGCTCCACGATCAAAAGTGGCGACCAAGCACCCCGTTGCTAAGCGGCAAATGATAATCATGTCTTACTCCTGCCTCCACTCGTCTCCTCCCACGGACCAGAGGCGTACCCGAGCCCCACCACACCGCGCGTTTGAGAAAAACAACGCTTCGCCCACTGCAAACTTGTATCAAGCCGAACCTGCATCAAAAGAGGCTATTTCGGGCGTGGGAGAAGATAGCGATCGCACACCCGATTGGCCAATATCATCCTGCGAACCACCGAACCGACCATTTCCGAGGGGTCGCTCACTCCCGACGTTCTTTTCGTCCCACCCTACATGTTACATGTCCCAACATGGTCGATGGCTGCCTCTCATCACGCTTCTTATGATCCGAGTGTTCGGGGAATTGACAACCCCGACACGGACGTTCGGTGGGGCGATAAAAACGCGTGGCTTGGCCAAATGTGGCGTTGGTAATCAAGGTCCGAGCGCGAGTATCTGTCAAGCATCGTCGACATCATTGCAGTTTGCAAAGAAGTATTGTAGTTGGTTCGAAAAGTTGTCCATGTACGTGAGTCCTAGGGTTGGCGTCTACCTGCCCGACATTGTCTTGATTGAGCAAAGGATCAGAAGAGGGTAGGAACCGCACCGTGTCCGTCTCGTCACCCCGGACGGTCCCGCAACCTCCCACAGGGGCCGAGGACGACCGACCATTTACCATGGCGACTGAATTGCTCCCCGAGCTGGCTTGGCGTGTGGGGCGTCGACGAGACTCGGATGAGTGGATACATAGTCATGTCTGAAATTCAAGTTTGAGATCTGAAGTTTGACCGGTGGCTGCAATATGAACTTGAATGCTTCCTTCAGACCAGGTACCGTCCCACTGAGCTCGAATTGCACGAGACTAAGCTGCACGGCGTATCTGATAGGTTGACTCATTGTCGGGGGTTCTGCCTACGTCGCCAAGCATGCCCAGCAGCGGGGAATTCAATTGTTCCTGATCCCTAGGGAGAAAAAGGCGATATGTATGTGAGATATAGAGTTTTGATGCGACGATAGGCACGTCACAAGTCGGCGCCATGGAGCTAAGTATGACGTTTATTGCCGCGCGAGCGTCTTTTCAAACGAGTCGTCGTTCAATGTCGCAGTCCCTCGCTACAATGATTTCTTTTCAGGCGCGTACTGCTCGTGCTGAACCGCCTGATGAAGTTCCACCACCGATCTGAAAAAAAAAAAAGATGATTGCTGAGGGAAATCGCGCCGACAAGCGTTGTTGTCCTGCGTCATTGTCGTAGCGACGGATTTGGGTTGATTTGCCGTCCGGACCGAACTCGAGT
>JBBPRB010000054.1:0-34981 GCA_038092815.1 Hortiboletus rubellus
TTCTTTGTTTAAATTTTTTGCTTCTATAATCCTTATGTTTTCTGAATTATAACTCAAATTAAAGTAATTATAATATACTAGATATATTTATTAAAATAAATTAGAATCTAGATTTTCTTGAAATAAAGATAGTAGCTACCATAGCTAATAATAATAATATACTACATATTAATAATAAAGCTGCTCCATATGTATATAAATTATGTCCTATAGCTTCAATATGTAAAAAATTAGAAATAGTTATATCAGCAATAGAAGGATTAAATGTAGTTAATACATTAACTAAAGATGAATTATTAACTGATAAAAATAAACTATTTATAGTATTAGTTAAATCAAAGAACATAGAGATAATAGATACATTATTAATTTGGAAAGGTATTATAGTAAATATTATATAAATAAATAAAGAACCTATAGCTAATGCTAATGGGAAATTTTGTGTATATTGAGATCCTGTTTCTAAAATATCTGTTAATTTTATATTAATCATCATAATTACAAATAAGAATAATACAGTAATAGCTCCTACATATAACAATATATAAGATATCCCAATAAATTCAACACCTAATAAAATTAAATACCCAGCAATATTAAAGAAAACTGAGATTAAAAATATAACAGCTAATACAGGATTAGTAGAAGTTATAACTAATAAACTAGAAAGAATAGCTCCAAAAGCTAAAATGTTTAATAATAAATTTTTCATATGTTAAAAATAAAATTTATGCCTACGTTTAACCGTTCGTAATATTCACATATTACAACTAAAGGCTGAATACATTAAATATTAATAGAATGTACTAATACTTAAAAAAAGGTTTTACCTAGAATTTATGACCTAATTTCTGTATTAATTCGAAATAAAGGTAGAGTTCCTATGAACAAAAAACAATAAAACGTAAATATATATAATATAATAAAAAATATTATAATACATCTATTTACGTACTTATAAATATAATAATTTAGATATATAAGTATTTAATCGCTATTAATTGCGAATATATTAATAAAAAGGGGATTAATAACTAATTTAATTATATTTAAATTAATAAAAATATTCAATAAAAGTTAATATAAACGATAGAAATTAGAAGATAATAATAAAAACTAGATATATTATTATTTTACAAAATTATTTAAATATAACCCTGTTGATACAGATATACTAAAGGCTCCTCTTCTATTTTTATTTGTAAATCTGGCAGTTTCAACCAATACTGCTTTTTTTCTAGCTAAACTACCTATTTTCTCTGTTTTTACTGTTTTTCTTGGCACTATTTTTTGTGTTGGAAATCTACCAGCAAATTTTATAGTTAATCCAGTTAAATATCCTGGTATAACTGAAAATCTTTTTCTTTGAATATTAGCAGTAGGTTTAGTAATTAATGCTGATTTATAAATTTTACCTAATATTCTTCTAATTTTAATATTTTCAGATAAATAAGATAATAAATTAACAATAATATTAGGATCATAAAAAGGATAATGTAATCTAATTAATTCTAATTGAACAGGTTTATTAAAAATTTTACTTAATAATTGTGATAAAATCTGTAATTTTTGATTATAAATATTTAAGAACATAGAATTATTCTGTAATTTATTGATATTACAATTATCTTCAGTATAATGAATAGGTTTATTATAATTAATAAATGCATTATTAAATAATCTTTGTATTCTTTTTTGAGCTTGAATATCTGACATTTCTAATGATTCATTTCTTTTTATTATTATATCGATTATTTTTTTAATTTGTTTTGAGGGCATAGTTAAATTTTTTACCACTTCTTTTTGTTCATTAAAATTTAATTTATTAAATAATTTTATTACTTTTTGTTTAGAATTAAAATAAGTTGATTTAAATAATTTTGTAATTTCTTTTCTAGTTTTATAATCTAACTTATTTAATAATTTATTAATTATATTTTGACTCCCTTTTGCTTTCATCTGTTTAGATAATTTGACATCAGGATAAAAAAATAATTGAATAAATATTTTATCATTTATATAAGATATTCTAGGTTGGCTAATTAAACATTGCATTAAAATAAAAGCTGAATGTAATAAAGTATATATATTTCTTATTAATCTAGTATTATTTAAATTAAATTTATACAAATTATTTTTACTTGCAGCTAATTCAGGATAATATTTACTAATCAATCTGATATAATTAATATTTTTAATATTATTATTAGAATTATTATTCACTAATAAATTTAAAGGAAATTTTATATTATTAATTATATTATTATCAACATATTTATTAATCTTATTCCCATTAATTTTGCTTACATTATTTAATGTGGTATTTGAATTTAAATTAGATTGTGCATTTATGTGTTCTTTTGTTATATTTAATAAATCTAAAGAATTATTTATTTGTTGATAATTTTTTATTTGTTTACTATAAAATTGTAAACTTTTTAATTTTCTTCTGAAAAATTTAATTTTTGTTTTAGAACTATTTTTAAAGAAACCATCAAAATTACCTATTACATATGAAGGACTGTGTGCACTTCCTTTATATTTGGGATTCATAGACTTAGATGAGTTTAATTTTTGTTTTAAACTTGAATAGAATAATGGAATTAGTCCCAATATTTTTCTGTTATTATTTTCCATTTGTGTGTTTTTGCTAAATTTGGAGTTATTTTACTAACTTAATTAAACATATTCGAAAAAATATAAATAAAGAGAATAAGTATCTTAAAACTAATATCAAATATGATATATGTACTTTATTTACTTATTTAATAATCCATTTTTTATATAAATATAATGTTAATATATGGGATACGATACAATATAAAAATTATTAAAATAATAGCTGAAAAAGTATAAATACTAACTAATTTTAGTTAGAAAGGAATAAAAATTTAAAATATTAATATAAAATTGTATCCTTAATATAATAAATAATATTATCAGCTCATACTTTTAAACTTAAAAACAATAAATAAGACTATATCTAATAAGGAGGGGGTAAAACTAAATAATGAGTTAAACTGTAGTCGAAATAATATTATTATAAATTATATAATATAGTTGATACTGATACATGTATTGAATCTAATATTACATTAGGAAATATACCTAATAATATTGTAGGTAATAATAAAGAAATTAAAATAATAAATTCTCTTCTAGTAATATCTAATACAATTACATTATTCATATTAGGTGAATAAGTTCCATATGATATTCTATTATATAAGAAGATAGAATAACATGCAGATAAGACTATTCCTGTAGCTCCTAATACGGATATTAGTGGATTAACTTCCCATATCCCAATTAAAGATAATTGTTCCCCTAAGAAATTTAAACTTAAAGGAATTCCTGTGTTACATAATGTAAATATAAAGAATAAAATTGAGAAAATAGGCATATAAGTAACTAAACCTCTAATATATTTAATAATTCTAGTACCTGTTCTTTCATAAATAATTCCACCTACACAAATAAATAAAGCAGGAGAAACAAATCCATGAGCTAAAGCTAATAAAATAGCTCCTTCAATACCTTGGATATTATTAGAAAATAAACCTAAAATAACTACACTCATATGAGCAATACTTGAATAAGCAATAAGAGTTTTAGTATCTTGTTGAATAATTGTAGTTAAAGATGCATAAATTAAAGTAATAATAGCAATAGTTTGAACTAAAGGACCAAAATAATTAGAAGCATCAGGTAATAAGTTAATTAATATTCTCATATAACCATATGTAGCAAATTTTAATATAGTAGCAGCTAATAAAATAGACCCAGCTAAAGGACTATCAGCATGTGCTCTATATAACCAACCTGTGAATGGCCATAATGGAGTTTTAATTGCAAGAGCTAAGAAGAATGCTAACCATAGTATTTTTTGTGCATCTGCATTAATCTCAACTAAGGATAATAATTGGAAATCTGTAGTACCTGCTAAATTAAAAATTTTTAAAATTGCTAACAACATAAATAAAGATCCAAATAATGTATATAAGAAAAATAAATTAGCTGATCTGAATCTAAATTCTCCAGATCCATATACAATTATAATAATAAATAAGATTGGTAATACACTTTCAAAGAAGATATAAAATAATAATAAATCTAATACTAAGAATACAGCTAATTGTAAAGTTTCTAAAATTAAGAAAGCAATTAAAAAGAATTTCAAGTTAGAATTAATAATATAAGCATTAGAAATGATAGCAATAGGAGTAATGAAAGTAGTTAATAAAATAAAATATAAAGATATTCCATCAACACCAAAATTTAAATGTCCAAAAGTTAAGTACTCAAATTCAGAAACAAATTGAAACTGAGTAGTATTAGAATCGAAATTTAACCATAATAAAATAGAAATTAATAAATTAATCAAAGAAGTGGTAATAGCAATAGTTCTCATTTTTGATTGACTCCCTATAGTATTTCCTTGAATAGGTAAAATAAATAGAGAACCTATTATAGGTATAATTAATAATAAAGTTAACATCTGTTTGTTTGTGAGTTATTGTGTGTTTTATTTTATTTCCTAAATGTAGTATTTTTGAATATTATCTTTAATATTTATTTATTTATGGAGAGTAATTAAGTATTTATTTAAACTTATAAAATATATAAGTTGTGTTTAAATGTTATTTATCACTAATTTATTTTAATTAATAATAATTAATTTATATAGAAATTAATGTTTAGAAGATAAACTAGGTAATAAAGTAAAGAATAAAGCTGATATATAGATAACAATTAATCTAAACTCAGATATAATGTTAGTATCAAACAATAAAGGAGCGAATACTAAGAATACTAATGATAAAATTCCTATTGTTATATATAAAGAATAAGTAGTAATAACTCCAGTATCTAATTTAGCAATAGAATTAGCAGTATTTTCTAATACAGAAGCTAATCCATAAGGACCTACTAATTCAATTACACCTCTATCTAATACTTTAGAAATAGAATTACCAGTTATTAATCCTGCTGAAATGAAATAATAATTATAAATAACATCAAAGAAATATTTTCCGTTAAGGAAAGTATAAATTTTTTTACCTAAAGCAGAATCAGTTAAATTAATAATAAAATCAGGATATACATGATATACAAATATTGCAGATGTAGCACCTAATAATGATAATAATGTTGGTAATAATTTAATTAATAAAGGTAAACTAAATTCAGCTTCAATAATAGAAATATTATTAGGGTTAATAAAAATAGAATTACCAAAAAAATCTGAACCCACTCCAACAAATAAATCAGAGAAAACGAATCCAAATAATATACTAAATAAAGCTAAAATAAATAAAGGAATAACAACTGCAAAATTAGATTCATGAGAATTTAAATATACATTTTTAATACCATTAGGTACAGTTAAGAATACTAAACTTATTAATCTGAATGAGTAAAAAGCTGTTAAACCAGCAGTTAAACTTCCTAATATATAAGCATAAACACCTGAAAAACTGTATTGTCCATAAGCTAATTCTATTATTAAATCTTTACTATAGAAACCTGTTAACCAAGGAGTAGCTAATAAAGATAAAGATCCAACTAACATAGCTGTATAAGTAAATGGTAAGAATTTTATTAAACCTCCCATTTTTCTAATATCTTGTTCATCAGCGAAACTATGGATAACTGCACCAGCACCTAAGAATAATAATGCTTTAAAG
Organism: Hortiboletus rubellus; assembly: GCA_038092815.1. Classification (NCBI taxonomy): domain Eukaryota; kingdom Fungi; phylum Basidiomycota; class Agaricomycetes; order Boletales; family Boletaceae; genus Hortiboletus; species Hortiboletus rubellus. The sequence goes on from JBBPRB010000054.1 coordinate 5,688, forward strand.
AAAGCATGGTTCACTACATGCATTAAAGCAACATTATATTGACTTAAACCTACAGCCATTACCATGTAACCCAATTGAGATATTGTACTGAAGGCAATTATTCTCTTTAAATCATTTTGTACTAAACCACAAGTAGCTGCAAAGAAAGCTGTACTCGCACCAATTAAAGTAATAACTAATAATGCAGTAGGACTAAATTCTAAAATAGCAGAAGATCTAATTAATAAATATAAACCAGCTGTAACCAGAGTAGCTGCGTGTAATAAAGCACTAACTGGAGTAGGAGCTTCCATAGAACCAGGTAACCAAGAATGTAAAGGAATTTGAGCAGATTTAGCCATAGCTCCTATTAATAATAATAAACTAATTATAGTAATAGCTGTTTCATTCATAAAAGGTGCTAAACTAAAAATTGTTGAATAATCCACAGATCCGAATAAGGCAAATAATGCAAAGAATCCAATACTTAAACCCATATCACCTACTCTATTCATAGTTAAAGCTAATATAGCAGCTTTATTGGCTTGAATTCTAGTAAAATAGAAGTTAATTAATAAATAAGAAACTACACCAATACCTTCCCAACCTATAAACATAACAAAATAATTAGCTCCAGAAACTAAGAATAACATGAAAAAAGTAAATAATGATAAATAAGAGAAGAATCTTTGATTATGAGGATCTTCAGCTAAATAAGAAGTTGTATATATATGAATTAATGTAGATATATATAATACAGGTATAAACATTGAAACAGTTAATTGATCAAATAAGAATTCCCATGAAATAGACATAAACTCTGAATCTACCCAATTAAATAAATATACTGAAACAGGTGAACCACATATACCAACTTCATAGAATGCTATTGTAGCTAATAAAGAAGAAATAGATAAACAAGTACATGTAATAATATGAGATCCAGTTATACCTATTTTTCTTCCCATAAAACCAGATACAAAAGATGCTAATAAAGGGAAAATTAAAATTGATAAATACATAAAATTTTTAAGATCTAATAGAAATATTTCCTCTTAATCTATAAAAAGCAACTAAAATACTTAAACCTATCACTGATTCAGCTCCAGCTATTGAAATAATATAAATACTGAAAGTTTGTCCAATATTATCATCAAATCCAAAGGAACTAATTAAAATTAATACAGTTACAGCAAGTAGCATAATCTCTATAGCTATAATCATTAAGATTATATTTTTTCTATTTAAAATAAATCCTAATATACCGATTAAAAATAACAATATTGATAGATTCATAAGTAATATAAAAGCTTTATTACCCTTAAGGACATTTAATAAATCTAATTATTTAATTAAATAATCTTACAATTTTGTAATCTAATTATTTGCATAAACAATTGAAAAAGTAAATTATTAATTATATATGTTTACTTTTTAATTAAATAAGTTTTCTAACTTTTCTTATTTATAAATAAAATGAAAGAATGGGGATTAAATTTGTATTAAAATATAATTTATATATAAACAATATGTATATAATTTTATTTTAAGTATTAGTTAGACTTTTATTAATTCAATAATTAAACAGAGGTGAAAGTAAAATAAAGATTAAATAAACTAATAATAATCAAAAGTACCAAAATATACTTTAGTTATTAACATAAATTTATAATCCACCCCAGTAATATACAGCAATAAATAAGAATAACCAAACTATATCAACAAAATGCCAATATAAAATAGCTGATTCACATCCTTGATGATGAGTATTTGTCAAATGATAATTTATAGTTCTAACTAATTGAACTGTGATAAATATAGTTCCAACTATTACATGAATACCATGTAAACCTGTTGAACAGAAGAAAGCACTTCCAAATACTGAATCTGATATTGAGAAAGATGAATTAGCATATTCTAAATATTGTAAGAAAGTGAAAAGAACTGCAAATAATACAGTTAATTCTAACCCTCTTAAAGTATCTTTTCTGTTTCCATTAATTAATGCATGGTGACCATAAGTTACAAAAGCTCCGGAAGATACTAATAATATTGTATTTAATAATGGTATAGCAAAAGGATTTAATGGAGTAATACCTTGTGGTGGCCACACCCCTCCTATTTCTATAGCAGGAGCTAAACTAGCATGGAAGAAAGCCCAGAAAATACTTAAGAAAGCAAAAACTTCACTAACAACAAAAAGTAAGAATCCAATTTCTAATCCTTTTTTAACTTGTTTTGTATGATGTCCTCCTAAAGTAGCTTCATTACCAACATCTCTAAACCAGAATATCATACCTCCTAAAGTTAATACAAATCCTAATTCTAATATTAGATCACCAGAATAGTAACCTTGCATATACATTACAGCTCCGATAGTTAAGTTTAATAATGCAAAACTTAATACTATTGGCCAGGGTGAAACTTCTACTAAATGATAAGGGAAAAATTGAAAATTATGTGATTTTATCATAATAAATTAAATTTGGTCCAAAATTATAAATTAAAAAGAAATAAAATAACATTCTACGAATATTAGATATAGAAAAATAAATAGGATAAATATTAGAAAATAATAAAATTATTAAACTAAAATTTTATTAATAAATAATAAGATTTAAATAAGAAATTTACAGTATCAAATTAATTTAATTATTATAAATAATGAGTTAATTTAATTATAAAATTAAACTATATTCATAAATTTATTCAAATAGGCTATAAATACTTTATAAGTTTATTATTAATTAATAGAAATAATAATATTTAACATACCGAAATAAATTATTTATTAAATTATTAATATACAAATAATAAATAAATATTTTATAAGATAAAACACATCATGTTTATGTTTTTAGTAGATTGCTTAAGAATAATATAAATAAATTATATTATATATTACTTTTAATATTATAAATATTAATTAATCAATAAAGAATAATTAATAATCAATAAGGAGGGAATATAATATATAAATATATAAAAATGTAAATATACAGTATATAATTGTTTTAATTAAATAATTATTCAGTAGCTATATCTAATAAAGTATTTTCAACTAAACCTATTACAGGAATAATGAATACGAACCATGCAAAATAGAAGAATGTTGATACTTGACCAATAAATACAAAAGGTTCATTAGGATGTTGTGAACCAATCCACATTAAGATGAAGAAGTTAAATACAAAGAACCAGAAAGCTACTTTCATAGCTGGTCTAAATTGGTTACCTCTTTGTCTTGATACATCTACAATAGGTAATATTAATAAGATTAATAATGAACCAAACATAGCTAACACTCCTAATAATTTATTAGGTATTGATCTTAATATAGCATAATATGGTAATAAGTACCATTCTGGTACTATACTTGCAGGAGTACTCATAGGATTAGCTTCAATATAATTATCACTATGTCCTAATAAATTTGGATAATAGAATACTATTACTGATAAAGTTAAGAAGAAGAAGAATATTGTTATAAGATCTTTAAACATATAATAAGGATGGATTGCATATCTATCACCATTTGATGAGATACCATTAGGGTTATTTGATCCGTGTGTATGTAAAGCAATTAAGTGAGCTAAAGCTAAAGCTGCTAATAAAAATGGTAGGATATAATGTAATGAAAAGAATCTATTTAATGTTGCATTAGATACTGAGAAACCTCCCCATATTAATTCTACTAAATCAGGTCCAAAAACAGGAATAGCACTTAATAAATTAGTAATAACAGTAGCACCCCATAAACTCATTTGACCATAAGGTAATACATAACCTAAGAAAGCTATACCCATCATTAAAACTAAAATAATTACTCCAATAGACCAAACTAATATTCTAGGTGATTTATATGAACCATAATAAATATTTCTACCAATATGTCCATAAACAAAGATAAAGAAGAAAGAAGCAACATTCGCATGAGTATATCTGATTAACCAACCATTATTAACATCTCTCATAATATGCTCTACACTATTAAAAGCAAAATCTACATGTGGTTGATAATGCATAGCTAAGAAACATCCTGTTAAGATTTGAATTATTAAACAAGTAGCTAATAATGATCCAAAATTCCATAAATATGAGATATTTGAAGGTTGAGGTGAATCTACTACATAAGAATTAATTAATCTTAGTAAAGAGTGACTTTTAAGTAATCTCATAATTATTTATAATAAGAATATAAATTATATAATTAAATTTAAGAATTATCTAAATTATTAGTAATAATTAAATTAGCAGTTATTATAAATCACTGACAAAAATATAATATTCTATGTTTAATTTAATTTAAAGTATATAAGTTTATAAATTTTTAAAATCTGATTTTTATTCACTGTAACAATAATTCTTCTTTTATTAATTTTTAGAATGAATTATATAATAATAATTGATAAATATAAGCCCAAGAAGATTTGAACTTCTACGATTATCTCATCAAGATAACATTCTACCTTTAAATTATAGGCTTTATAAAAAAAAATAATATCCAAATAAATAATTAGTATTAATTTGTTCCTTTTATATTATTTTATTTTTTCATATAATATACAGATATTTAATTAACTCCTTTTAAAAAAAAATTAATAATATTTATATATTATTAATAAGACCTAATTTACCTAATTTAACATTCGAATAAAGATCTAATAATTGGAGGGATAATTAATATTCAAATTAATATATGTGGTTTATATAAAAAAATAATTTGGTTAAGGTTACATACTATTAGTTAATTACTAAATAATTAAGATTCTTAATTAAATTTAAGAAAGTTAATATTAGAATTTAATTAAATTAGTAAGGTGCTATATCAAATGCTACTAAAATACTAGGTACTAAAATAATAAAAGCTACAGCTATAGGTAATAAGTTAATCCAACATAAAGAAATTAATTGATCATATCTTAATCTAGGTAAAGTAGCTCTGAATAAAACAAATAAGAAACAGAAGATACAAGTTTTTAAACCTAAAACAATAGATTGTAAATTAATAAATGAACCATTAATTATAATTTCTGGAAAATTATATCCTCCTAAGAATAATATAGCTGTAATACAACTAAATAACACAATAGAAGAATATTCAGCTAAGAAGAAAAATACAAAAGGAACTGAAGAATGTTCAGTAAAGAAACCAGCAACTAATTCAGATTCAGCTTCTTGTAAATCAAAGGGTGTTCTACTTGTTTCAGCTAAAATTGAGATAAAATAAAATATGAATACAGGTAATAATGGAATTATAAACCATATTGATTGTTGTACTTCAATAATAGTTGAATAATTAAATGATCCCGCTAATAAAATAATAATTAAAATAGCAGAACTTAAAATTAATTCATAGGATATCATAGCTGCAGTTGATCTTAAAGAACCTAAAAAGGCATATTTAGAATTAGCTGACCATCCAGCAAATAAGATTCCATATACTCCTAAAGAAGATAAAGCTAAAGTATACAAAATTCCTAATGAAAAATCAAATAAAGTTAATCCTTGACCAAATGGAATTACACCCCAACCCAATAAACTAAAAATTAAAGTAGAAACAGGAGCTAAATAGAATAATACTTTATTAGATTGACTAGGTATAACTGTTTCTTTCAAGATTAGTTTTAAAGCATCCGCGAAAGGTTGCAGTATACCGTAATAACCTACTACAGTAGGTCCAACTCTTCTTTGATGTGCAGCTAATTGTTTTCTTTCTATAATTGTCATAAAAGCTACTGATAATAACATAGGTAATATAACAGTTAATACATCAATTAAATTAATTAATATATTAGTAATAGTCAATAAATAATTATTTATCATTAAATTTATTAAAATTAAATATATTCTCATAATCTACCCTGAATTTTATATTTGTTTATCTAAAAATAAACAGAGTAATAGCAATATTAGTATTTATGATTAATACTATAAATAATATGATAAAAAATCATGATTAAATTAAGTTAATATACATAAGCTTATTAAAAAAAGTTTTAATTAATAATAACTAAATTTTATTAATTATAATAATATTATTATATAAAATAATATCCTTAAATTAATATTATTACACTGTGACAATATTTTAAATCTGATTTAGATTCAGATTTTTTATTTATTCTCTTTTGGACTCGAACCAAAATTAACACTTTAGAAGAATGATGTTCTAACCATTGAACTAAGAGAATTTGTTTAAAGAGTTAAGAAGGAATTGAACCTTTAATTTATTAAACTTTGCAGGTTTACTACAGAACCATCTGTAAACTTAACCCTTAATTAAAATTTAACTAGTATTAGTTATTTTTCTTTCAAATTATAAAGTTTATTTAAAATAAATTAACTACTTTTATAATATATTCATATTTTTTTTTTTTGCTTAAACAATTATATTAATTAATAATTTAATATTTTAAGATAAAAGTGTAGAGATAATTATTTCTACATTTTTGTAATTTATTAATAAATTAATCTTATTTTTTTTTTTTCTTTAATTAAATAAGGAGAATAAAATTCCTTTTCTGTAATTAGAATATCTTAAGAAAAGATTACTAAAGTTTGTTATAAGATTTACTTTCTAAACAGAAAAGATATGAACAGAATATTTTTATTAATTTACTTATAGAATATTTAATTAGCTTATGAATAAATAAACCCTAATTATCTCATTTAACAATAAATAATATATTATAATAATATGAATTATTATTTATTTTATACTTTATAGTAAAAATATTAATAATATTTTTATAAAGTAGAGATAGTTCATTAAAGAGCCAAATAGAGAATAAATATATAAATTATATATGCCACAACTAATCCCATTTTATTTTGTAAATCAATTATCTTTTGCTTTATTAGCTGTAATTTATTTAATTTTTATAATGTCTAAATCTGTTTTACCTTATTTTACATTACAACAAGTAATAAGAGTATATATCACAAAATTAGCTAATATTAATAAATAGTTAACAATAAAATAACTAGAAAAGGTAAATTATCTATGCTAATTCGATGAAGAGAGTAACACAATTACGATTAACAGGATCACGTATAATTTTATATTTATTATTTGCATATATATTTAATTAACGATTGTATTTATATATCTATTCGTTTAATATAAAGAATTATATTCTTATTAATAATTATCCTATTCCGTGTGAACAAGAAAATAAATTAATATCTAACTTCTCCTCCTTTTTTTTCTTCTTCTAGATACAATTGTTATGCTGAATAAAACTTATAATGTGAATATTACTTCATATTCTCAGAAAAGATCCAAATCTTTATTTTGGAAAAATTTAGCTTATTTACCTAATATAAAAATATTATTAATATTTAATGTATTAACTAAAAGAGTTAAGTAAGTTAAATTAAAAAATTAGAAAATAAATTTAAAATGGTAGAAGATGAACTGGATTAATCACTCCCTTTGGGTGGGAGAAGCAGCGTGTTCGAGTCGCGCCTACCATATTTTTATATAAATTATTTCTTTTTATAATAAAATTAGTATTAAATGTACTTATATCTTTATATGGTGTTATGGCAGAGTGGTTATTGCGGGGTACTGTTAATACCTTATTCAGAGGTTCAATTCCTCTTGACACCTAAATAAATAAAAAAACTAATCATTTAACCAATATTTTAACTAAAAGAAGTGAATATAAAAAGTATATATTTAAGAAAATAATACAACTTAGCAAACATGTTGAAATTTTGGTAAACAATCTCCTCTTAAGCAGGAGTGGAAGTAATTCCTTAAGAGTTCGAGTCTCTTTGTTTGTAATAAATGTTTCAATGATAGTGTACATAAATATATAATAATTATTATATACTTACTATGTGATATGGTGTAAAGGTCTGCACGACAGTCTCATCAACTGTAAGTTTTGGTTCAAATCCAAAATTCGCACAATTTTATTTTATTAATTTATCTAGGTCTTTTAGTATAATGGTAGTACATTATCCCTTCACGATAAGAGTACCAGTTCAAATCTGGTAAAGACTACACAATAATACTTAAGAATCAATCTCTAAATAAGAATAACAAATATTAATAATATTATACACAAAAAGAATAAAATTTTAATAATTATGAAATAAATTTTATATAGGAATAGTAATCATTTGGAAAGATAAGACAATTGCTAATTGTTCTGAGGCAACTCTTGGGTGTTCGAATCGCCTCTATTCCGTTTTTTAATAAAAGAGAATAATAATTTATATTTTCATTAACATTACACATTTAAAGATAAATAATCAATATATTTTTATATATATAATTAAATATTTTATATATATTCTATTTTTAGAAAATTAAGGGCTTAATTAGTTTGTTTTAAATTATTAAAACTAAAAACAGTAAATAAATTAAATTTGAATTGGCTTTTTTCTACTAATGCTAAAGAAATTGGAACACTTTACTTAATTTTTTCAATATTTGCAGGTATGATAGGTACAGCATTTTCTGTTCTTATTAGAATGGAATTAATGTCTCCAGGAGTACAAATTTTATCAGGAGATCATCAATTATTTAATGTAATTATTAGTGCTCATGCTTTCATAATGATTTTCTTTATGGTAATGCCTGGTCTAGTAGGTGGATTTGGTAATTACTTGTTACCAGTACAATGTGGAGCTCCAGATATGGCTTTCCCTAGATTAAATAATATTAGTTTCTGGTTATTACCTCCTTCATTAATTTTATTATTATTAAGTTCTTTAGTTGAACAAGGAGCAGGAACAGGGTGGACAGTATATCCTCCATTATCTTCTATTCAAGCACATTCAGGTGGGAGTGTAGATTTAGCTATCTTTAGTTTACACTTAGCAGGTGTATCTTCTTTATTAGGTGCCATAAATTTCATAACTACCGTATTAAATATGAGAACTAATGGTATGAGCTTACATAAATTACCTTTATTTGTATGGGCTATTTTTGTAACAGCAATATTATTATTATTATCATTACCCGTATTAGCAGGAGCTATAACTATGTTATTAACAGATAGAAACTTTAATACAAGTTTCTATGACCCAGCTGGAGGTGGTGATCCTGTTTTATATCAACATCTTTTCTGGTTCTTTGGTCATCCTGAAGTATATATCTTAATTATACCTGGTTTTGGTATTGTTAGTCATATTGTTTCAACTTTCTCAGGTAAACCAATTTTTGGATATTTAGGTATGGTTTATGCTATGTTCTCTATCGGTATTTTAGGTTTCTTAGTTTGGTCTCATCATATGTTTAGTGTAGGATTAGATGTTGATACTAGAGCTTACTTTACTGCTGCTACTATGGTTATTGCCGTTCCTACAGGTATTAAAATCTTCTCTTGGTTAGCTACTTTATATGGTGGTAGTTTGAGATTTACTACTCCATTAATCTTTACTTTAGGTTTCTTAGCATTATTCACAATAGGAGGATTAACTGGAGTAATATTATCAAATGCTAGTTTAGATATAGCATTACATGATACTTATTACGTAGTTGCTCACTTCCATTATGTATTATCAATGGGAGCTGTATTTGCTTTATTTGCTGGATTCTATTATTGGGCTCCTAAAATTCTAGGGAGAACATATAATGAATTTTTAGGAAAAGTTCACTTCTGGACATTATTTATAGGAGTTAATTTAACTTTCTTCCCTCAACATTTCTTAGGTCTTGCTGGAATGCCTAGAAGAATTCCTGATTATCCAGATGCATTTGCTGGATGGAATGCTATCTCTAGTTTCGGTTCTTTAATTTCTGTAGTTGCTACTGTATTATTTGGTTATATTATTTATGATATTTTTGTTAACGGGAAAGAAGTAAATAATAATCCTTGGGCTGTACCTGCTTACTTCACATCATTATCACAATATGATACAGAAGCTGAATCAGCTAATACATTAGAATGGTCATTAGCTAGTCCAATACCATTCCATGCATTTAATATGTTACCTGTACAATCTTAATTAATATTAATGATTATATTAGTTAAAATTTTACATACAAAAAGATAATGTTTTGTATAGTTATTTATTATACTAAATATTATTATATCAATTAATATATATAATAATCCCCTCCTTAATATAATAAATAATTATGATTATCTTAATTAAAATTATATATCATATAATTAAGAATAAATTAGTTAGTATTATTATTAGTATACAGATTAGTACACTTAATTTTAACTAATTAGAGGTATTAGTTTAGTTCGTAGTAAATTAAAAGTAAATTATTATAATTACAATAAATTTACTAAAAGTATAAGTATCTTAATTATTAATTTTTTCATATAGATTAAGTATTTATTAAAACTAAGCACACAATTAATAAAAATTAAATATAAAAAAATGTTTTTAAATAACTTAAATAATTTATTTATAAATTCTCCATTAGAACAATTCGAAGTAGTTAGTTTAGCTAGTTATAATTCTCCTTTATTATTAAATTCGTCTTTTACTTTAACAAATTCAGCTTTATTTACAGTATTGGTATTATCTCTTATTTTATTCTTACATAAAAATAGCGGTACAGATAAAACTAATTTAATCTTTAATAAAAAAATGAAATTAGTACCCAATAAAGAAAGTATTTTATTAGAAAGTTTATTTGCTAGTATTAATACTATAGTAAAAGATCAAATAGGAAGAGAAGTTTATTTACCTTTTATCTATTCTTTATTCTTATTTATTTTATGTTCTAATTTAGTAGGGAATATCCCTTATACATTTACTATAACAACCTCAATAATAGTATCAATAGGATTATCATTTACTATATTAATAGGTGTAACTATTTTAGGTTTATCTATTCATAAAATTCACTTTTTCTCATTCTTTATTCCTTCAGGGACACCTTTAGCTTTAGTTCCTTTATTAGTTTTAATTGAATTAATTAGTTATTTAGCTAGAGCTTTCTCATTAGGTATAAGATTATTTGCTAATATGGTAGCTGGTCACACATTATTAAAAATCTTATCTACATTCTTATTTAAAATGTTCTCAGGTGGTTTAATAATATTCGTATTAACTTTATTACCATTTGCTTTATTCTTAGCTATTACAGGATTAGAATTAGCTGTATCATTTATCCAAGCTTATGTTTTTGTTCTTTTAGTATGTTCTTATATTAAAGATGCTATTGAATTACATTAATCTGTAACTTATTTGTTTCACCCCTCCTAATATTGGTATTTATTTTTAATATAATAAATATATTTATATATTTTTTTTAAAAGAGAGTTAAGAAGTCTAAAACTGGGATTTAAACAAATTGTGTTTTATTAACTAATTAACATATTAGTAATAACACATGATAAATTTAGGAAGGTTCAAGGTATAAATTAATAATTTTAATAATTATTAATTTTAATAAAAATAAAGTTTTAGTGGAAAATACAAAGTAATTTGATGGTATTCTTAGAGAAATTATTTAATTAGATTAAATATAAAATTGAATTTTTAATAAAATCTGACACTTAAGTTTGTTAATTTAATTTAAAACATAATTTAATTATGAAAAATAGAAAACCCTTTATTTAACCTGAGATAAGCATTAATATATATATTATAAATATAATTTAATGTGTTATATAATAGATCAATCAGAAGAATCTATATTAACAAAAACTGTCCTATAGATATTAGTTCTAACTCTTTATTACTGATTAATTATTAATTTGATTCTCTTTATATTTAATTTTGTTTTAACTGAAATAGTTTAACGGAAGAACGTACCCTTCATGATGGTAAAACAAAGGTTCAATTCCTTTTTTCGGTAAACAATAAATATCTATTGTAAATATCTTAATTTTCTTTTATATATGTATATTTTTAATATAATTAATATAAGAGTAATTTATAAGGGTAGAATCGGAGACTCGAACTCTGAACATCGTCGCCACAAGACGTCATTTTACCAATTAAACTAATCCTACCTCTTTTAGGTTTTAATTAATTTTTTGTTTTTATAAAATTTGTTGTATTTTAATCTTTTGGTTTTTCTAAGAAAAAGATAAAAGTATCGATGACAATATTGTACAACATCAAATAATTATTTAATTAATTAATGAGTATTTTAAAGGGGTTATTAAGGATTACTAGCAAATTTATATAAAAGGAGGCTCCACAGCCAAAAGTCTACATATTGCTTAAATTAATAAATTATAGAAATATAGTTTTATTAAGAATAAGAAAATTACGAGATGAGACAATCCTAAGGGAAACCTTTTTATTCTTACTTCCTGAAGTAAAACATTTCATTAAGGAAAGGAAAAGAAATCAACCGAGACTCCGAAAGTAATGGTGAGTGAAATCGGATTAGCCAAAATCTAATCTATAATAAAAATTAGCACTATTGCATTAAATCAAATCTGAGTATTGAATCTGATTTTAGCTTATATAATAAAATTCAATTTAGATTAATAAATGGTTGATGTGTATAGAATAAATATGGTTAATTATATTTTTATATAATTTAATACATAGGAATTACGATTCCAACTAAGAAGGTGAATTTATTATGAGACCTGTATTTTATATATTAGAATTTATTATTAAAGTACGATGGGAGAAAACTTGTCGGAACAAAGGGGAACCATCCTCTAAGGCTAAGTATTTATAAATTTAGCGATAGTGAAAAGTACCGTGAGGGAAAAGTTGAAAAGAGTGTAGAATAATATTATTTGTAAAAATAGAAATAAAGATACAAAAAATATTAGTTCTTATCGAACATTGTTCGAACGAATGTAAATAACACGCAGTGAAACAGATCATGAATTAGTAACTCTATAAGCAGTCAAAGTCACATAATGAAAATTTGGAACGTGACAATGGCGTACCTTTTGCATAATGGGTCAGCAAGTTAATAGAAGTAGCAAGGTTAAAAGCCTAAGCGAAAGCGACTATATTAATATTTAATAAATAACAATATGGGATAAGTTACTGCTATTAGACCCGAAGCCAGGTGATCTTTCCAAGAACAGATTAATAAAGGATCGAACGGTTGAATGTTGCATTATTCTCCGAAGATTTTTGGAAAGCGGTGAAATGCCAATCTGACCTGGTGATAGCTGGTTTTCTACGAAACATATTTTAGTATGACATCTACACAATATTTATGGAGGTACAGCACGGTAATTCCATACAAATATTAATTAATTTTAATAGGAGTTTAATTTGCGGGGACTTAAAAATCTTACCAATGGAAATAAATCTCGGAATTACATAAATAGATGGTGGATATTCAGACTATTCATGATAAGTTGGATAGTCAAGACGGAAACAGCCGTGAACACTGATTAAGGTCCCGAATGATTATTAAGTGAAATAAAGGAAGTGACAAATTGAATGCAGTTGAAAAGTGAGCCTGGTAGTCGCTACTTATAATGAACGTGTATCAACGTATCAGCCCTTAGATTGTTGCTCCGAAGATTTAACGGGTCTAAAATAATCAACCGATATCGTGTTAATTTTAAAGATAGAAATTTATTGTTCTATATTTAAGATCTAGGTAGTAGAACATTCAGATAATTCATACTAAATATTCCTCTAGGAAAGGAATACAAACCTAAAATTGACAGTGTTACATTGTTTGTATAATAGGAATCTGAAGAGAGAATGCTGACATGAGTAACGTAAAAAGAAAGTTTAAACTTTCTCGCCGAATACGAAAGGGTTATTAGCTAAAGATTAAATCTACTAATGTTAATGCGGTCTCTAAGGTTCAAAACCAACGTTTTGACTGATGAGTATAGCTTTGAAAGTCCACATGGAGAATACAAATTTTACACATAGATTTTCTTATAAGTAATTATAAGGATAGAAGATTATCTTTAATAAATTTTAAGACAATTTATTAGATTTAATATTGAATTGTTCTTGTATAGTATTAAATGCATATTTAATAATATTATAATATTTTATTTTTATATTATAGTAAATTTGTATATTAATTGGGGCCAGGAAAAAGATATTTTTGAAGAACTTCGATTCTATTTTCTAATTTAGTCTTATAATTTTATAAAATTTAGAATGAATATTCTAAAACCTTTGTATCAAAAAAGAATATAAACCGTATCTAAATAAAATCAAACTAGTCATTTGATTATTATTTAATATTTATTTTTATATTTGTATAAGCAAAAATTTCTAAATTAGTAGCAGTGGAATTATTTACCTAATTCAGTGAGAGCTGAGTATTAAGTAATTTTATGATTTAGATAAGTTTTATTTAAAATTAGTTTCTAAGCACAACCGTACCCTAAGCCGACACAGGTTCGTAGGTAGAGAATACTAAGGCGTAGAGCTAAAAGTTGTTAAGGAACTCGGCAAATTATCCTCATAAGTTCGACAAGAAGAGGAACCATGAATTTTAGTAAATTAATAACTCCTATTAATTTATTTATATGGTGGCACAAAATCGGAAGCCCCGACTGTTTACTAAAAACACAACTATCTGCAATTATGAAAATAATAGTATAGGTAGTGAGATTTGCCCAATGCCAAATTAATAAGTAATAATAATGGGTAACTGTTTCTTTACAAAAAATTGGTTAATAGCGGTCTTAACTATGAGGATCCTAAGGTAGCAAAATAAATTGGCCATTAAATGTGGTCCAGTATCAATAATTTAACGATGGCTTCACTGTCTCTACAACTTGCTCAGTGAAATTGAATTACCCGTGCAGATGCGGGTTACCTCAAAGAGGACGGGAAGACCCCATGCAGCTTTACTGTAGCTAGTTATCATATAAAAAGTTCTATAACCTCGGTTATACAGATAATAGGGAGTCGATTAGACATCTATGGAAAACCTTAGGTCTGAGGTGGAACTGGTATTTATCTTCTTATTTATAAAAAATAAGAGGAAATAGCTGACTAGTTGGCAGTTTGACTGGGGCGGTCGTCTTTAATAGAGTAGCAAAGTACATCCAAATAGATTAAAAATTAGATAATATTTACTATTTAATAAAATGGTAAATATACTGACAAATAAATTTATATAATTAATTATTATAAATAATAATTACTTTAAAATCAATTTTAATATTTCATTAATAAGGTATGCTAGACATTAAATGGAAGTTAATGAATCATGAAAGGTTCTGTAGAGTGCAATGACGGTAAGCATGCTTAACTGAAAGACTTAATAGTCGAACAGATACGTAAGTAGGGCATAGTGACCCTTTGCTATATTATGGAATAGACAGGGATCAATTGATAAAAGTTACGCTGGGGATAACAGCCTAATAGCCAGCGAGAGTACACATTGTCCTGGCTGTTTGGGACCTCGATGTCGACTTAATTTATCCTCCAGGGGCAAAACCTTGGAAGGGTTCGGCTGTTCGCCGATTAAAAAATTACATGAGTTGGGTTTAATACGACGTGAGTCAGTATGGTCCCTATCCTTTTGAGGGACAAATAGTAAAAAGGGGGAGACCTTCTAGTACGAAAGGACCAATAGGCTGTGTTTCTCTAGTGTACCAATTGTAATATTTAATAATTTGTTACTAAAGTTATTAAATAACTTAATCAGATTATAAACCTTTGCATAGTTGGGTAGCCACAAACATATTAGATAATTACTGAAAGTATATCAAGTTCGAATCTATCCCCTAGATACTATCAATGGATTTCTTTTTGTTAACTATCACGACTGGTTATTATTATTTACCTAATTTTAATCATTTCTTGTAATCGGTATAAAATACATATACTACAATTTTATACTATAGTTATTCTATATTGATAGAAAGTATTTAAATATATATGTATATTACGTATATTTAACAATAGGAGATAAAACTATTGTAATAATTCACAAAAAGGATAAAATCCATAAATAAAGAAATAGATCATTTCTTTGATAGGATGCAAATGAATTGATTGTAAAATCGTAAGTTTAGCATTACTAATTTTTAAAATAGACTTGATGTTTTAGGTTGTCACAAATTAAATAAACAAATAATAATATTTCTAATAAGTAAGTATTTACTGTTTTACTTATTAAATATGAAACTATTTTTAATTGTTATTATATTAGAATATAATAAATTAAGAGTATAATTATATATAATTATATTGAAGGAACAAATCCTTTATTCTTCGATTTTATTAATAGAATTATTTTATAAAAATATATATAATAAAACTATTAATAAGAGAATTGATTAAGATAAATCTTAGTATACCTAATTTGAAATATAAGTTTATTTATATAAGTAAAATACTTATATTCTATAAATTTTTAGGTAAATCTCAGTATTTTATTATTAAATAATAATACTGTAAAATTAAACTAAGACTGATAGATTTTAAAATTTTTTAAATACAAACAATGTTAAAAAATATATCCATTCTAAATACTTTATATAATGATGCACCTCAACCTTGGCAAATTGGATTCCAAGATTCTGCTTCACCAGCCTTTACTGGTATTATTGATTTACATAATTCTATTTTCTTTTATTTAATTGTTATTTGTGTAGGAGTTTTCTGGGCTTTAGGTTCTATTGTATACTTCTATAGTTATAATAATTCTCCTATCGTTCATAAATATCTTAACCATGGAACTTTAATAGAACTAATCTGGACTATAACACCAGCTTTAATATTAACAGTTATAGCTTTTCCTAGTTTTAGATTATTATATTTATTAGATGAAGTAACTTCACCGACTATAACTATAAAAGTAGTAGGTCACCAATGGTATTGGTCATACGAATATAGTGATTATGTAACAGAAAGTGGACAATCTATTGAATTCGATTCATATATGATCCCTGAATCAGACTTAGAATTAGGTCAATTTAGATTATTAGATGTAGATAATAAAATGATTATCCCTGTAGATTGCCACATTAGATTAATTGTAACAGGTGCAGATGTAATCCATAGTTTTGCTGTACCATCATTAGGATTAAAAATTGATGCTACACCAGGTAGATTAAATCAATGTTCTATCTTAGCTGAAAGAACAGGTACTTTCTACGGTCAATGTTCAGAAATTTGTGGTACATGGCACGGATTTATGCCTATAGCTGTAGAAGCAGTTTCAGTTCAAGATTACTTAGCTTGGGTTGATTCAATGTAATAATATAATTAATTAATTTATTTAATTTTTTATCAAATTAGAAGAATAGTAATTTGCTCCCCTCCTATCATTAAGTAATAGTATCAACTAATAAATTAATTTAAGGTTTATACAAGCTAATTTGATTTAGTAGAAATTTTAATTAAATCTTACAAAACTAATAATATTTTTAATAGCGTGGACCAAATATTAACTAAAATTTTTTATTTTTAATTTATAACTATAAAATTATACATATTCAAATTTTATAGTTATTATTAATTTAAAAGAGATTTATAATTAATATCTTAATATTTGTATTTAATAATTAAAATAATTAAGGGGAAATCTGATAATTGGTAATCAACTGTACTTGCACTACTGTAATGATAGTTCGAGTCTATCTTTCTCCAATTAATTTTAATACTAAATTAAATAAATTAATAATAAAAATATTTATAAGCTTCGGTTGCTTAAGGGTTAAAGCGTTCGTCTGAAGATCGAAAGACAGTGGTTCGACTCCATTCCGAGGCATTTATAGTTTAATTATATCAAATATTTATATTAGCCTGAATAGTTTAATTGGTAAAATTTCTTACTTGTAATAAGTCGATGGCGGTTCAAGTCCACCTTTAGGCATACTAATACAATAAACAAATAAAAGAGTATATAAACAAAATATAATACTAATTAAATATATTAATGTTTTGTTTATGAGTTATAGTATAATTGGCAATACATCTTCCTTTGGCGAAGAATTTCCTCGTTCGAATCGGGGTAACTCAAGATAGTATAATATTCCTAGATTTGTTAATTATAATAATTAACAAGTTTATATTTTTATATAAATAATTTTATTCCTTAATTTAAAGATTATATAAATATCTTAGAATATAGTTCTTACTTAAATTTAAAGTATGTCCGTTGGAAGTATAACTCAACAGGTAGAGTGTTTTACTTTTAATGAAACGGTTAAGAGTTCGAATCTCTTTACTTCCTTTATAATAATTATTTATTTGTAATAATATTCTTTTTATATTAGAAGTATATTTATCTCATTAATTAAAGAGCATAGTATAATTGGTAATATAGTGATCTCCAAAATCGTTGTTAGGTGTTCAAGTCGCCTTGCTCTTGAAAATAAATATACTGAATTAAACAATAAGTATAAATATGCAGGGTCCTTAGCTTAATAGGAAGAGTTTCTAATTGTCGCTTAGTAAGGTACCAGTTCGAATCTGGTAGGACTCGAAACAAATAAAATAATAATATTTACTAAATAAAAGAGTAATATTATTTAAATTATAATATATGTCAGACACTATCTTTAAATTATATAATTTATAATACTTATGTTAGCTGCAGCAAAATTCATCGGTGCAGGATTAGCTTGCTCAGGTTTAATTGGTGCCGGATTAGGTATCGGACAAATCTTTGCTTCATTAATCGCTTCTACTGCTAGAAACCCTCAATTAAGAGGACAATTATTCGGTTACGCAATTTTAGGATTCGCCTTAGCCGAAGCTACAGGATTATTCTCATTAATGATTGCTTTCTTATTATTATACTCATAATTAATAATAAAATATTAATTAGAATTAAATAATAATTAATTGATTAATTTAATTTTATCTCCCCTCCATTAAAATAGAAATAATCTATTAAACCAATTAGTAATAAAATTAAAAGAATAATATAATATTATATAAATCTAACGAGTATAGTTAAGTGGGGTTAAAGAAGTATAGAGTAGTAATTAACCTCTTAGCAAGTATAAACTCAGTCTTTACATTTGTTAGGCGATAATTTTCTTATCATATTATTTTTTTTTTTAATACGAGGAATAGTTAACTGGATGTTAAGTAAAATAGTATTGGGTATAATAATAAAATTAATAGCGAGTATAGTTAAGTTGGTATAACCTCTACCTTCCAAGTAGATGTGATCAGTTCAAGTCTGATTACTCGTAAAATATTATTAGTAAGATATTTACCTTTGGCTATAATTTTAACGTCCTTAGCTTAATGGATAAATTATTTGTGCTACGAAACAAAAGGTTATTAGTTCAACTCCAATAGGATGTTATTTGACTTTATTTTATCTTTATATTCTTATCTCCTTTTTTAAAAGAGATCATAGAAATGTGATCAAAATTAATTTAGTGGACGATTCCATAGTATATTGGTTGAATACCATTCTTACATTTATTTTATCTATGAAAATACTATTTAAAATTTTACAATACACCTTAAAATTTCTTGCAACCATATTTAGTCAAATAGGAGCACAGCATACATACAGTAAAGTATATAAATATTTAATGAGATATAAAATTATATATATAATATATAATCCGTTAAAGTATATATTTAATAAAATAATATATTTTATTAAATTAGCTAGTGCTATTGCAGCTATTCTTTATTATTTAATATCTCTTTATTTTATTTTTGTTGTTTTGTTGTTGTGTTATTTTTATATTATTGTTGGGCTTACTAACTACATTAATAAAAATATAAATTCTATTAAACAGATTATTTCTAGATGAATATCTAATTAGGATGAATATGAAATATCTGAACCAGTATATTTTTTTTAAAAATTAAGAAATAGACAAAATATATAAGTTATAGACAAACTATTCAACATTCTACAAATAATTCATATTGGATATTACCTTTAATGATAGTTGGATATGGTGCTATATATTATCCTAATCCTAGTTTAAATGTAGAAGATGTCATAAATCCAGGAATATCAATATTTTAAGCCACAAATCTTAAGATTACGCAACCACATCTATTACTGCAACATTTATATATAAACTTATTACAGTATCTATTACTGACATTACTTGATAAAATTCATTGAGGATGATTCTTAGAAAAATTAAGATGATGAGTTATTACCCTTCTAATACCTAAAGTTAAATATGAAAAATGATTGCTTTAACATTCAAATATGGTAATAAATGTAAAATTCCATTTCATGAATCTATGAAAGTATTACCCTATTTCTGTATATATTTATGTATATTAATTATCTAAATCATTTTATGTAGATGTAGAATATTAATATAAGTAATATTTCCTATAAAACATATAATAAATATTACTTATTTTAATATTAATTATATTGGTAATGCCCCTGGTATTTAATATTATAAATATATAACTATAGGAGAATATAATCATTATGTTAGTGATAGATAAAGCATATGGAATCTTAAAACTTATCTATTAAATTATAATATGAATGATTGTATAGCTTTATATGAAATTTTTAATTAAATTTAATGAATTAATATATGATAAATTATATTTAAAATGCATTTAATTAAGTTACATTACTTTCATTAGCTTTGGCAATATATATAAGTTCATTTATGAATGATTAAAAAATACCTAGAATTGGAGAAAATGCTTAATGATATAAGAAAATCTTATACTGGTGGAGCAACTGATATGTATATTCCATATGGTAAATTTATACCATTATGATATTAATTCTTTATATCCTACTAGTATGTTCAAATATGATATGTCTGTTGGTAATATTAAGCATTTTAGTGGTAATATCTTAGATGTTATGAACAACCCGTTTGGATTCTTTAAATGTAAAATTATAGCTCCTAAATTATTAGATAATCCTATTTTACAAATTAGATATAATGATAGAACTATCTCACCTTAGGTGCATTTACTGGTTGGTTCTTTAGTGAAGAATTATTTAATGCTAAGAAATATGGATACCACATTGAAATCTTAGAAGGATATTTATTCGAAAAGGAGAATATTTATAAAGAATATGTATCTGTATTACATAAAATTAAACAATCTACTGTAAAAACTAATCCTATGTATTTAATAGCTAAATTATTATTAAATTCTTTATATGGTAAATTTGGGATGACTGATGATTTAGCCAATCATGTTGTAATTGATAGTAATAAATTAGATGAAATTATTGATTCTAACAATAAAACTAAAATTAGTACTATTGAATTAGATGAAGATTTATATTTAGTGAGTTATCACGATATTGATGAAAATAAATTCATGGATGATTATACTGAATACGATATCTCAGTAGGAATTGCTTCTGCTATAACTGCATATTCAAGGCTCATAATGACTCAATTCAAAAATTTACCTGATAATAAAATGTACTATACTGATACTGACTCAGCTGTAATGGAAAACACATTAGATGATTCTTTAGTAGGTAAACATTTAGGACAAATGGTTCTTGAGAGAGAATATACAGAATTTGTAGCATTAGCACCTAAAGTTTATGGAGGAATTACTAATGAAAATACAGAATTAGTTAAAGTTAAAGGATTTAAAAATAAAATCTCTTTTATAGATTTAAAATCACTATTAGAAGAAAATAAATCATTAGAATTAAATCAAACTAAATGGTTTAGATTTATTGATAAAGGTTCTATTTCAATTAAGTCTCAAGTATATACTTTAGTACCTACTGCCAATAAGAGAAAATTAATCTGTAAAGATAATAAATTAGTATCTACAAAGGCTTTTGTATTGGTTAACCATACTGAATAATTTTATCCCCTCCTCTATAATATTCTTTAATTTAAAGGTAAAATATCTAGATTGTCGGTTAGAGAATATCAGTTCAACTCTGATAAGAATCGTTTATTAAAGGTAAGAAAATAAACTTATTAAAAATTAATATCAAAATAATAAAAACAAACTAATAAAGAGGCTATACTCGGATTTAAATGGAAAAAGCTAGAATAAGAAATTCTTTAATTGGTCTTCCTCTAAAGAATTTGTTGGAGAATATGTATTTCTATCTTTATTTCTATTAATAAAAGCTATTAAACTTTCTCTTTCTGAATTATTTAATAAACCTTCATTTTCAAATGAGTTGTCATCTTCATTTGGTTTAGAATCATCCTGTTCAATAAATTTATATCCTGTTATATAACTAATAGATATTGTAATAAATTTATATACAAATGTTCCTGTAACAAATGTGGTTGCGTAATCTGAAGGTATTTTATCTTCAAATTTCGATATTAAAGGATTTATAATTTCTTCTATATTTATAGTAGGATTATAATAATATATAACACCATATCCAATTATCATTAAAGGTAATATCCAATATGAATTATTTGTAGAATGTTGAATAGATTTATCTATAACATTTATCTTTTTTCTATATGTTAAGAAATCTCTTGGATCGGATATTTCATCGTCCACTTCGTTAGGGAAAAGTTTAGAAATAATATTTTTAATATAGTTTATAATGTTATTAATATAATTAGTAAATTCGTCTATAACATCAAAATTATAGTATATTAAAGAAACATTAAATAAAGTTAAAATAGCCACAATAGCACTACCTAATTTTATTAAATATATTATATTATTGAATATATACTTTAAAGGATTATAAATTAAAGAAATTAGTTTATATCTCATTAAATATTTATATACTTTACTATATGTATATTGTGCACCCAATTGACTAAATATGGTTGCAAGAAATTTTAAGGTGTATTGCAAAATTTTAAATAGTATTTTCATTTTATTAAAATATTAACAGATATCTAATCTTTATTACAAAGTATTAATATTATAATTTACTTCTCTTTTAAAATTTTTATAAGAGATATCTAAAATACAGATATTATAATCTATTTTTTAATGGATTTTGGTTTATACCATCTAACATTGGTTTATACCATCTAATTATAATAATTAATTATGAATAACAAATTACAAAACGTATTTAAATATCTTACACTAGCTAATTTTTCTATGGCCCTTTATAATTTTGCTGTTAATCAAACTAAAAATAATGAATTAAGTAAAAGTTTAGAATTAGAAAGAGAAAAAAATCATAAATTATATGATGAAATACAAAAATTTATCTAATAAAATAAATGAAAATGAAATGGATACAATTTTAGAAAATAATAAAATTACAGATAATAAAATAGATGAAATTAAACAAAGCATTGATGAAGTTATTAATGCTTCTAGTAATATTACTCCTAAATTGGAAAATTTAGATAATAAATTAAAAGTTTTTAATAATGATCTAAACAATATAATTACAAAAGTAGAAGAATATCTTAACTCTAAAGATAATTATTTAGATCTTGATCTTTTTAGATAAATTTATATTTATATTTTTAATTTGAGTATTATACAAAATATTGCCTTTATGAATATTTCAGCTTTAATTTTCATATTATTATCTTTAATCTCAATACTATCTATATTCTTTGGAGATTATTTAATAAACAAATTTTCTATAAATGTAAAATACCCTAAATTATACAAATTTATTGAATTAAGAAGAAAATTCCAAAAATTTTATGTTATTACAGATAGTTTAATAATAATATTAATGATAATTATCTTATTAATAGTTAATTTATATTTACTAATAAACTATTAAAATGAATTTATCACATATTTAAAGACCCCCCTCTCTTCCATATTTTATGTTTAGAGATATAAGCATTAAAATTCATATGATTCTTTAATTTAAAGGTAAAATATCTGAATTCCTAATCAGTAAATATCAGTTCGAATCTGGTAAGAATGTAAAACACCTCTTCTTTTATTGTATTCACATCTTATTGGATTTGAACCAATAATCTTTTGTTTCGAAGACAAATGCTATTCCTTTAGCTAAAGATGCTTCTAATTATAGGAGGGTGTACCTACTTAATTAGAGTAAGAGATATAACTTATATAATAAAATTAAATCTAAAATAGAGATAAAACCTTATAAGTGATTCCAATACAGTGGTGGAAAAAAATAATGGGGGAATGGAAAATACAAGTAAAGAGATTTGAACTCTTAAAGCTAAGTAGCATTAATGCCTAAGATTAACCCGGTTACCTAAGATTACGGCATACTTGTTTATAAAATATAGAATAATTAAAGATAATTACAATTATAAATACTATTCTTAATTTGTTAATATAGGGAGTAGAGTAATCGAAACTCTGTCTGTAAAGTGTAAATTTACTGCTAAACCACTCAGCTAACCCCCTAAAATTGATAATATTAACTTACTATTATTTAATTGCATTAATAAATTAATAATTAATATTATTTATTAATTTATTTTATATTAATATTTTATTAAGTAGGAGGGGGGGGGGGGTTATATACTCTTCGTTTTATTTTTCAGCAGCACCTTCCAGTACGGCTACCTTGCTATGACTTTTGAGATGTTACTCAATTTAATTCGTTGGGTTCAGTTTTTTCTTAACAATCACGTTTATAAATTTGGATTAGACCAGATTATATATGTTACTATTGAGTAATAATATATTAAAATAGTTAATAAGCATGTTCTATTCTACCATTTAAGGTAAATCTAATCTTAAACTAATACTTCTTTTTTAATTTATTGAAAAATAATTAAAATTGAATTTTGTACTAATTAATTAAGTATTTAAGTACTTATAATTATTATTTGAATACTCATATAAAGGTTAATTTATACTTTTTATCAAATAGACTTGTAAATAAGAAAATAAGAACAATACACATCTTCCTTAAAATCAAGCTCCTTCCCAGCGACAGACGGTTAGTTCATCCTGAATGCTTAATTCACCGTTGCGTAATGATCAACGATTACTCGAAATTCCTTTTTCATGCCACCGAGTTTCAGATGACAATTCAACTAATTTAATAGTTAACTTTTTTTAATGATTAGCTCCTCCTTTCTCCTAACATCAGATTCAGAAATAAGAATTTCTAAGTTTAATTTAGGTACAGAATTGCATCACTTTGTAAAAGTTTTTGTGGCACGTCTATAGCCCAGTTCATAAGGGCCATAATGACTTGTCTTAGCCCCAACTAGCATCTTCTCAACACTATTATGTATTATGTATAAATTAATACTAGGGATTTCGTCCGTTTACGGATTTAACCAAACTTCTCACGACACGGACTGACGACAGCCATGCAACACCTGTAATCTTACAATAATTTACTTAAATTAAAAAGAATAGGTAAATTGCTTTACACTAACTTATTTCATATAAATAAACATTAATAAGAATATACAAGAACTGGTAAGATTTTACGCGGATTATCGTATTAAATAACATGCTTCACTTCGTTTGCTTCAAGACCGACTAATTTTTTTGTTTTCAACTTTGCAGTCTTACTAACAAGGCGGAATGGTCATCGTGTTAACCTCGTCACTAATTTAAATATAATAACAAAATAATAATATTATTTTTATTATATTTTATATATTTTAATAACTACCATTCATCGTTGACTGAGAGAGATAATTAGGTATCTAATCTAAGTTTCTTATTCTCCCCTTCGTTTCTTAGCGTCAATCTTAAGTAGATAAATAGCTTTAACCTTTAGTACTCCACATTATTATAAGTTGTCAGTCCCAATTAATTATGTTGTTTAGCTTACCCTCTTTTAGATTCTAGCTTTAATTTAAATATAATTATATATTTATAAAGCCGCCTACACACCCTTTACGCCTGATTATGACGATTAACGTTTGCGTCTAAGGTCTTACCGAGTCTTCTGGCACCAAATTTAGACGACACTAATAGTAAGATAATATCATTATTTTCTCTCACCTTATCTTAATTTTTTAATTTTAAGATTTCAGTTAGCTAGTTCACTCTTGCGAGCATTGACTAATATTCTTGACTGCAGGTAATTTGTTTACTTGGGGTATTTCCACTCCCAATGTGGCCATATGTTCTGTCAAACTTGGCTTTTGATCGTAGACTTGGTAGGCCGTTACCACTACCAACTATCATAATCAAAGTAAATAGAATCCTAAAGCAGAAAAATTCCTTTTAAAGTAAAAAAATAAATTAATTTTACCTTAATCATTTATTCCTAACTCATTATTACAAATTATTCATATGCTAATAAGTCTAATAACAGAATAATTATTAAAATAATAATATTAGAAATAATTATTTTAATACAGTTCATTAAATTTGTGTTTAAATGTTGTATTAGAACAATACGAAAATACTCATAAAATTTATAAGACTATTTTATTTTATTTTCTGATTAATTATCTCCTATTGATGAAGACTTATAGGGTATCTTATTTACTATACTCACCTCTACACCTTATTTCTTAGAATAAATTTTATTTATTATCAGAAATAATGATTTGCATGTCTTAAAACTACTGAATAACGTTCAATCGGAACCAAAATTAAATTCTTACTAAATTTTAACAATTAAATATTAATTGTCTTATTATATATGTTTTTCACAATATTTTATATCTCTTTTAATATAGAATAGGAATAATTAATTTTGTATTTAATTAAATTTAATTAAAGTAATTTTATTACTTAAAATTCGGGCACTGTCGGATTTGAACCGACGACTCTTTTGGAGTACTCGTTTTCAAGACGAGCGCCATAAACCAGACTCGACCAAGTACCCTTTATTTACATATTATGTTAAGACCGAAGGGAATTGAACCCTTATAATATCCATTATGAGCGAACTGCATTAACCAATTATGCTACAGTCTTAAAAAAAATTAATATATTCTTATATATTAAATTATAAAGTAGATTTTTACCTATAAGCATAGACATATTTGTATTAAAAATAATATTTATTTAAAAATATTAATAATTGAAGAGTTTAGGAATCGAACCTAATGTGGTCAGAGACCAATTCTTTTACAGAGAATCACCATTACCAATCGGATCACCTCTCCTTCAAAAGAAAATAAATTATTATATAAACTTCTTTTAAGTAAGATTTATAATATTAGAATTCTGTAGAATAATAATTCGAATAATTAGGTTACTTATTCATTAAATGAAAGTTAGGAAATGATAATAATAACAAAAAGGAAGGGGAGATAATCTATAATTTAAAATTTAATTAAAAACAAATAATAAAATTATTCGTGAGTATTAGTTAAAGAGATAGCACCAGATCCTATTTCTAATATGAATCCTATAGTTAATACAAAGAAGAAGATTAAACCTATTACGAACCCATAAGTACTTACTTGATACAAAGTAACAGCTAAAGGGAATAATAATAAGATTTCTAAATCAAAAACTAAGAATAACATAGCCACAATATAGAAATGAATTTGGAAAGTAGATCTAGTTTGTCCTTCAATAGCTAAGAAACCACATTCATAAGCAGATGCTTTAGCTTCATAAGCATTTTTAGGAGCTAATAAAACATTTAAAGCTAATAAAACAACAGCTAAAAATGGTACTAATATAAACAATGTCATTATATTACTCATGATATATTATATTTATCAAATAATAATATTGATAGTAACTGTACACTATTTAAAATTATTGTAGGTTTAATTAAGAATAATAATATCCCTAATGTTAAACTAGATATTAAGAAACTATGAAAATTATTTAATACTAATTCATTACTTTCTGTAATATTTGTATTAGCCTTTGTTTCTTCTGTATGTAAAACTCTTATTATTTTTATGTAATAAGATGCACTAATTATACTAGTTAATATAGCTACAATAGCTATAACATAATATTGACTATCAATAGCAGAATATAATACATAATATTTAGAAAAGAAACCAATTAAAGGTGGAACTCCAGCCATTGAGAATAAACATATAGTTAAACTTAAACTTAAAACTGGGTTATGGAAGAATTGTCCTTTTAATTGAGATATAAAATTAATATCTGAATTAATTAAATTATTATTAATTAAATTATTTTTATTAATAACATAACCAAATGCTAATAAGATTAAGAATACATTTAAATTTGTTAAACTGTATTGAATTATATAGAAATATAAAGCTTCTATTGAACTTGCTGAATTTATTGCTAAAGCAATTAAAATAAATCCAACATGAGAAATAGTACTATAAGCTAATAATCTTTTTATTCTAATTTGTGATAAACCAACAACTGTTCCTATAATTAAAGATAATAAAGCACTTAATAATAATATATGTTTAATTTCTACTATTTGATATTTAGCAAAACTCAAGAAAAACACAGGTAAGAAATTAATATTCTCTAATAATAATAAAGAAGTTGATAAATTTAACCCATTTATTATTTCAAACAGTAAGAATAAAATAGCTATTTTAGGCATTATAGTTAACCATATAGTAACTATAGTAGGACTATTATCATACACATCAGGAGCCCAATTATGTAAAGGTGCTGCTGCTATTTTAAATAATAAACCTAAGAAAATAAATATAATTCCTAATGTTATACCTAATGAAACAGAATCATTAAAAGTACAAGCTTGTAAAACAGAACTTAAACTATATAAAGATTCAAAATTAGTAATCCCTGAATATGAGTAAATTAAAGCTACTCCTAATAATATCACACAAGATGATAACCCACCTAATAAGAAATATTTTAATCCTGCTGCTGTAGCTGATTCAGAATCTCTATATAAAGTTGCTAAAATATAAACTCCAAAAGATTGTAATTCTAAACTTAAATACATTGAGATAAAATCAGAAGATGATAATAATAATGAAGAACCTAAACTACTAAATATAACAATTAAAGAATATTCAGTAGCTGGGTTATTTATATAATTTAATTTATCTGATTCTAAATTAAAATTAGAATTATTTTTGTAACTATTTTTCAATAGATGATTATTAAATATAGGCCAAGCTGTTAATATTAAAGCACCTATAATATATATAAAGATATCTATTATTTGGGAAGTTATAGTTACATGGAATAAACCACTATATATACCTAAACCTGATTCAATTGATTGAATATATAAGGAATTTAAAGATAAACCTGCGGCATAGATAAATATAATAGCAGTTAACCTAACAAATAGATTAGGAGACAAATTCATTCTAATAGAAGGAATGGCAATAGCCACAATTAATATTAATAAACTAATAAAAATCATTAAAACCTTAAATACCCTTATACACATATAATACAAATTAATTTATATATCTTTATACTTTTATTATATATAAATATAACTACGGTCATAAATAATATTTATAATAAAATAAAATATTATATTTTATTACTATTACTATATATATTTATATTAAATAATAACTAATATATTGGAGGGGATTTTAAATATTAAATCTATATTTTCTTTGTTTAAATTTTTTGCTTCTATAATCCTTATGTTTTCTGAATTATAACTCAAATTAAAGTAATTATAATATACTAGATATATTTATTAAAATAAATTAGAATCTAGATTTTCTTGAAATAAA
>JBBPRB010000055.1:0-34585 GCA_038092815.1 Hortiboletus rubellus
GGGTACAGACTAGACACTATGGTCCATATGTCCCTCAATTAGCTAAGCATTTGGACCGTGGGAATATAGAGAAAACTGAAATCTCGGGTCAAATGTCTAGCATCAGATATACAAATACTATGTATCCACATCCAAACAATTTGGTGCAGGTCAGCGGCCCATGATTTTGGCTTGCTGTCATATGGTATGATGCCATGTGTGTTACTTGTGGCACATTCCTTATCTTTATCTGGTCTGATAGTGCTGAGCACAGCTCTCGGGATGTGCCAAAAATCTCACCAGCTGTCAAGTTGACGGTTGTTCCCAGGATTTTAGTAAGCACGTCTTTTGTACTTGTCAGCATTGACAGCTCAGTTTGCCGCATGCCTAGTGGCTTGGTGCCTTCTCGCAGACTTTCAATATCACCTCGGCTGTCCACTTTAAGCTTCTGGTGTGTTGTGTCATTCCCTTTACTTCCACTGGTATTTCCTCTAATTGTATCATCTCCCATAGGTACATCCCTGTCCTGATCGTTCATGGGACAATTGTTGCGTATCATGCATGACTGCTGGCCAGTCCCTCCCATCGTTGGGGGACTTTGTCATGAGGTAAGTGTCTCTTTATTACCTTGCACATTCTGATTATTCGGTTGCCATGTACTAGTATTATTGGATGGGCGTTCAAATCGTACACCCAACAGGTTGGGTACATCATGAGGTAAGTTATTCCTTTGTTCATTCTGTTTGGAAGGTGGTTCCAATCGCATCTGATCGTTACTGACATTGTTATTTGCCATCTTAGAGTCATTCCTCCAAGTTTGTCGACTCTCGTATGGGACCGTCGGCGCACTCTTGCGCGGCGGATTATCCCTAGTGAGTGTTTCATTTATAACAACCTCGTTTCGTCCTTTCCCCACAGGTTGTGCTCCCATTGGGCGTGTTCGGGATATGACTACTCTGTCCATGGTTTGCCTGTGCACAGCAGTTGTCCCTTTTGGCGTTTGTTCGGCAGCATATATCTCACAATCATTTTGATTGTCGAGAATCTCTTCAGGTATGTACCAAGTTTTTTCGTTATATTCTTCTTCTTGATCGCTCATTATTGGTACTACATAGTTGGCCGACCCATGCTGGTACTCTGCTGGCTCAACCATAACCAGGTGAGAAGTTCTGACTTGGGCATTACAGTATGTGTTTGCTGACTAGCCATCCTGTAATAGCTGTCTAGTAGGGAGTCTCCTCTCTCTCTTCTCAGAGGTCCATCAGGTAAGGATAGTCTTCCACCATTGTCATAGATTAACTTTCTTTGTTCCAGAAGTTCCAGTATGGGAGGGTAATTCCTTAGACTATGGTTGTGACTTCCACATCCATAGCAGGTGTAGGATGGCATGGCAGGAGGCCTTGCCTGTCTTGAGGTAGGATTATCATTAGTCCTCTGTAGTATAGCCCTAGGTGTAGTACTTGTAATAGTAGGTTCCCTTGTATCCCTAGGAGTAGGAGTATTCCTAGTCAATCCATAAGTCCTTGAGGGCTTGTCAAACACCTGTGCAACTAGGAGATCTAGTGCTAGGGCCTTGAAGTAGGTTCTAGCATATGCTGGATCACTAATACTTAGCCTACTCAAGTCATTGACAAGTGCATCTAAGTCTGGGTGGGGTTTCTTAGGAGTGAGTACCTTCTTCTGATCCTTGGCCTTGCTAGTATGGATTGCAAATGGGTCACTACCTGATCTTTCCTTCTCTTTGCTAGGCTTGTTACAAGAGGAGATCTTTTCTCTCTTGGGCTTGTAGTCATAGTCAGAGTCTTCACTTGAGCTGCTGCTATGAGTCTCACTTCCACTCTCACTTTCTGAGCTTGAGCTAACAGTCCTAGATCTATGTTTCACTCTACATAGTGGCTTATCAAAGCAGTTTCAGTGCAGTAGCTGGTCCACTACAGTGTTGACTTCTTTCATTGTATAGGGTTTGGACAGGTCTTTATTCAGGGTTCTGGCTAAGAGATATGTTTTTAGCTTGATCTGGAAGGGTTCTGGAATTCCTAGCCAGAAGTACGTATTATAGTTATTGTCAGTAATGACCTTTTTGGCTTTCAACCATTGTGCCATAACAATATAGTGACGAATATAAGATTTCCAATGCTCTAGAGTCTTGAGTTCCTTGTGGGCAGACTTTCTGACCAATCTCCATAGAGCCTCAAGGTAATAGCGAGCTTCATCTCGCTCTGCATTATATAGGGTCAGTATCTGCTTTCTGAGTGCACTCCAATCATTGGCCTTGTACTCATCAAGGGACTCAATTAGATGAGTGACAGAAGTGGAACAGTAGTTAATAATGCCTTCACATTTATCTTGGTTAGAGGTAATTTGACATTGGGTAAGTACTCAGTCATATTGGTGGAGGAAGTCTTTGACCTGGGTATAGTGACCTTTAAAGGTCTCAGGTGCATCTCTGCTACGTCTGCTTGGTAATATGTATGGTCCAGGGTATGAAGGTCCTCCTGTAACCATGATAGTAATATGGTAGGTGTTGGATGTGTTGGTAAATGTGTTGTGATTCTAATTGTGTAAGTTATAGTAGGGGAGCTGAGATTGTCTTCAACACCCCCTTGCAGTAGGCTCCAGTTGTCTTCTTTCTAGACAAGACAATGAAGAACCAACCAAAATAGGTGATTCCCAGACAACATGTCTTGTCTCCACAAGCTAGAACACTTTGCTCAAGGGAAGTACAAGAAGTATACCCTTGGCGGAGTTAGAGGTAATGGATATGATTCTGAGTAGGAAGGCAAAATCTAGTGTACCAGGAGCTGTGGTTTGTTTGCCAATCCTCCACATAAGTTTACAGATTGGTTGTTAAAAATGATTTCAGCTAATGGTCTGGTTAGTAAAGGTGATCTTAGGTGTATTACACACCTAATAAGCTCAAGATAATGGCAATGGATTGCCTAGTAATTGTGGAAACTTGTACTTGAATAGTATGAAAGGTGGACGATTTAGGAACTTGGCCTAGGTCTTGTTTAATACTAATGAGTTGTGTGTAGAGAACTCCTGGGAATATTACGTCCAGAAGGGGTGCTTAGGTAAGCAGATGGTCATGTTAGGTTGCTTGGTCACTCAGCTGGTTATAGCAAACGTGGTCTTGTTGTGTACTAAGAGCCATAATTAAGGGCCAAAAGTGTAGACTTAGGCTAATCCCTTAGGATAATAAGTCTAGGTGAGATAGGGGTGGAAGTCCTGTAGGTAGGTCGTCCTAATGAGTCCTAGCAATGGTTTGCTTAGGGGATGGTTGGTAGTTGACTTGGCAGTACATTTAGTAGAATCAGAAGGGTTATTATAACTCAATTTTATTGTCTCAACTAAGGAGTAGGCAAGTTTGGCTTAGAGAGGCGAAGTGTAGTCCTTATTTGGTACTACAGGATGCTTAGGTTGCTTACTAATAGGGACCAGATGCCTTTTGTTGCCCAAAAAGGGGTTTCTCCCAAAAGAATAGTCTTAGAAACTTGTCCTTTATTTAGGTACAAGTTCTAATAGCCTAGTAGTAGTTCTAAACTCCTATTTACTTCGCTCTGGGGTACCCTGCCTTATTAGGTCTTATTAGGTTTCCCAGGGGATCTCTTATCAGATGAGATTATCTGAGGTAAAAGATTCCTTTGTAGGCCAAAATGCTCCCCTTTATATACATAAATACAGGAGGCTGTGCTAGCCAATCAGAGGGCTTGGTGGCTTATAAATTAAGGCACAATTGCTTACTAACGCCAGGCACAAGCTGTCAAACTCAGGCACACTAAGGGAAAGCACTTTGAGCAAAGGAGTCCAAATTGGGAGTACTTTGCCAAAGAGGCTGGCTATGCTGTGTAGGCCTGTACAGACTAATGGGGACAAGCTCACATGGTAGCTAGAGGTCACATGATCACTTTGTCTCACTGGCACTTAGCTAAGTAATCAGATAAATAAAGAGAAATTAAAGAAATAGTATGTTATGTATATATTTGCAAGTGTAAAGGTATGACTAGAGAGATTAATGAATATCTCAATAACCAGTAGGTGGAAAAATCTGGAAGAATAGGGGTATATAGCTTATGATAGGGGCTATCATTCCCTATGATATCAAAGGGTATTGTCCACAGGGAGCTGTGGAAATTCTGTTTCTCAGGTGACTACTTTGCTATGTGTGTGCATAAAACTAGTTTCGTGCAGGTCATTGAGTGAGTTGTACATACTGAATTCAGATAGATGATGAATGTCACAACAGATGGAGGAGGGCATGAAGTGACAACATGGACAGCCTTTTGGTTCTTCTTCATTGCGCTGCAGGTGACTACGAGCTGTATGGAGATGTTAGTAATCGTCTTATTCAAATGGTGAATTTCCCACCAGCACAATGGTTATCAAAACAAAGATTAAATACCTTGTGCTGACAACTCAACCCATGGTTCTCTGCATTAATGAGAAAGTCAACCCCAGGGTCTATTTCTCTTTTGTGTCCAAGCCGCTTGTTGAATTGGACAGCCCACCATTTCCTCTTTGCTTTTGATAGCGCCTCAAGTAAATTGTCCTCTGCTAACACCAGCACTTTCACAGTGCCTTTGATTTCATTTGATCCTCCATCAGAAAAGACCCCTTTGTTCACACTCCCGTCATCAAGTGAAACAATGCCATATGCAACAGTGGTGATGCTGGATTTGGAATGATTTGACCTGCTTATCACAGCCCGTTTGGCAGGACATGGGAACACGGGTTTGTTTGCTTTTCACTTGTGTATTTTTTCATGTTTTTTTCTCCTAGCTTCTTTCGCTGCCTGTTTATCATCAAAATAATCCTTCTCTGCAAATAGAATAGCAGCCCCATCTAGCTTTTTATCTCTCATTGCACAGCCAAAGCATTACCAAAGCATTGAGAGATTACAAGATGCCTGCCACTACACAACAAGCTGTATGTCTGGGATGTCAAATCCCTAACTTAGGTATGTAATTTCGGACCACTGATAATGACAAATAATCTACTCACTATTCTGAATGAAGATGTTGTGCACAACCCCATATATCACCGCCAATGAGGTTCATTATCTCAGTTTCTTTGTAAGTTGTTGTCATGTCTGCATTGAACCATTTAATTTTTTGCCTCAACATTGGTGGTAATCGCATTGAGAGGTATAGCACTCCATTAATCGACTCCAGGATATCATCGAAAAAGATCAAGAATTTGGACAGTGGAGGATCACCCTCCTTAAACCCGTCCGGGATCAAAAATGTGAGATCTGCGAAGCTGTTAAGTGCATACTTTATTTTCTTGACCCCAATTTTAATATTTGGTCGGTCAGTTGAGCATCATATGGTAATCAGCTTGTCCTGCTGCACATGAAGAAGGTGGACAATGTCAGAAAGTGTACTCTTTGTGAGTGTTGCTGATGTTATGTAGATGTGTACATTGGATGGAAAAATGTACTACAGCTGGCCAAATTCTCAATATTCAGGTTGAAAATCACCCCACTCAGTGAGGCAGTGGGTTTCATCCACCATGATGCTGATAAGGTGCAAGACAAAGGAAGTGGTCTTCAGTAACTTCTCAAAGCTCCCATTCGGCTTCATAAGCTGCTCAGGACTGACAATAACCACACGGTAATGAAATTGGCCAATTGCCTAGGATAATAGGTGAGACTAATGTGCCTCCTCTTTCAATGGACTTACATGAAGGTTGAATGCTATTGCGGTCTCGGAACTAATGGCAATGGCCTTTATGCCTGCTTTTTTTAGGGACTTAACATTCTGCTGGCCAAGGAGATTCAATGGCATTACAATGATCTGTATTTCATCAGGTCGGAACAACAATAGAATTCAGAATGTGAAAGTCTTCCCTATTCCTGTCCTGGCCATGCAAGTGATGTCATGTTCTCCCTTTAGCAATGCATCCACAACTTGGATCTGCCAGAGGCATGGCTTCACACCAAATGTGCTTAGGGTTGCTGCTCAAATATCGGATTGGGTTAAAACAGCCGGTTGCTATGAGTTGCAAAGTATCGGCACCATGAGGTCAAATATGTCTTGAACGTATATGTCCAGAGTAATAACTGATTTTGTATTCAGTATACTAATGTGAGACTTGGAGTGAGTGTCCCGCGGCTTATATAACTGGGTGGTTGTTGAATGAAGCTGGACAATATTTACTTCGAAGAATGTAACCCTAAGCTCATTCTACTGCTAATCATTGATTTATTTTGATGTCCGATGTGTGCTGACAAAGGTTTTCTTCCAGCCACTGTTGAGAGTGTGAGATTGATTAAGGTTGATGGTGTTTGAATTGTTACATAGCCACTCAGAACTTTCCACCCACACTAGGATGTAGTCTCACACTTGAAGCTGTGGCTGGATAGGAGCCTGCACATTTAATAACTTACTAAGAGCCCATTTGGAAACCTGAAAATTGGCAAATTTGGGCAATGTTTTGGACAGCCACCATGGCTGAGCTCGTGTCTGAGTTTGAAATCAAAACTTTATTTTTCTACCCAAAAGATGGATTACTATTGCAATGATTCCAGATGTATCTTGGTATACCTTGCTTCCTTAGCAACTTTATTAACACACTTTGTGGTTGATTATTATATATACTATTGGATGTCCAAACCTTCCAATGAAAAAGCCTCCTGGAATGTCAAGGAAGTCAAGGCACTTGTCCACTATCTTCACATCCATCGTGCAGAAGTCGGCGATGGTGGTACATAACTTCAAGACTGTAACCTTCAATGCTGCTGCTGAACATCTTGCATCACTCTGGACAGTGGGGGCAACAAAGGTGGGCCAATCAGTTAAGAACAAGTGGACTTCTTTGATATATACCTGATTTTGCTTGCCGTGCACCACTGACATCCAATTTTGATAGATACAGAAGATGCATGTGGAGATTGAGACCTATTGTGGCCTATCTGACTGTCATTATAATGATGAACATGAGGCTGTCATCGATGGAGAGGATGTGGAGAATGTTTAGG
The DNA here is from genome assembly GCA_038092815.1 of Hortiboletus rubellus. Taxonomy (NCBI): domain Eukaryota; kingdom Fungi; phylum Basidiomycota; class Agaricomycetes; order Boletales; family Boletaceae; genus Hortiboletus; species Hortiboletus rubellus. The sequence goes on from JBBPRB010000055.1 coordinate 6,959, forward strand.
CTGAGTATGTTAAGGTATGTGTTCCTATAATACAAATCAATCGGATATCATAACTTTAGTATATTTCTACTATAGAAGCACGCTCTAATGCACCCCTTCAAACACCAAGGATGGGAATTTAGCAAGTACATGCATGAGATTACACTGAGCAACAAAACTGTTGCAATATTTGCAACATTTGGATTATCAAGCTAATAACTTGAAAGGTATTGATCCTAGACCTATCAATCCAGATATCATTGGAAAGCCCTGATCGAGGGCTTTCCAAATATATATATATATTGCTTAGGTAATTCTTACTCTATCAGGCAATATTCTAAATTTAATCAAGGATACTCATTGCAACAGTTTTGTTGCTGATGTTGTAAAGTATGGAAACTTTATGTTGCCATAAGCTATTACATAAGGAATGAGTCATATGATGGATAATAAGTTCAACATGATGTAAACACATCCAAATACCACCGCTTTGTCCACTACCACCATCATGAAATCCCTCTCCATTGAACAAACCAATCAAATTCTTCATTTTCTGGAATTGGGTCAATCAACTCAACAAATCTCTCATGCTACTGGCATAAACCACTCCACCATCAGTAGATTTTGTTCCAAACTTCGTCCTGACTTGTCCAAAGCCTCTGGTGGCTGTCCATCCATCATTACTCCTACTGATATGTGACATGCCATTTGTCTTATTGGAACTGGAAAGGCTGAAAATGCTGTCCAGATCACCAGAACCCTTCAGGATGTCAAGAACCATCCTATCTCTGCTCAGACTATCCATTGTTACCTTAGGAAAGAGGGTATGAAGGCTGTGGTGAAGAAGAAATGTCCCCTGCTTTCTATAAAGCATAAACAGGCAAGATTGAATTTTGCTCTCAGCCACCAGGACTGGATTGTGGAGGATTGGAAGCATGTTATATGGTCAGATGAGACCAAAATTAATCACATTGGGTCAAATGGCAAGAAATGGGCATGGAAAAAGGCAGGAGAGGGCCTCACTGACAGATTTGTGAAAGAAATTATTAAGTTTGGAGGAGGATCAGTGATGGTATGGGGCTATATGACCTGGGAAGGGGTTGGAATGGCTTGCAAGATTGATGGTAAGATGGATGCTGACCTTTATGTGCAAATTATAGAGGAGTAACTTCAGCAAATCTTGCAATACTATGGCAAAACTACAGAGGATATCATCTTCCAGCAGAATAATGACTCCAAGCATACCAGTAGGAGAGCTAGGAAGTGGTTTGCTGAGCATGGGTTTGAAGTCATGGTATGGCCTGCTCAATCTCCAGACCTTAACCCCATAGAGCATCTATGAGTTATCCTCAAAAGAAGGCTGGCAGAGTATTCTGAGCCACTCAAAGGGATTATTGAACTTTGGGAGTGCATACAAACAGAGTGGGAGAGGATTGGGGTGGATCAGTGTCAGCAATTGATTGAAAGTATGCCTAGAAGGGTTCAGAAGGTCATTAAGGCTGATGAAGGATATACTTCATACTAGTTTGTAATATGCTTAATATCAGCAACAAAACTGTTGCAATGAGTACCCTTGATTAAGTTTAGAATATTGCCTGATAGAGTAAGAATTACCCAAGCAATATATATATATTTGGAAAGCCCTTGATCAAGGCTTTCTAATGATACTTGGGTTGATGGGTCTAGGATCAATACCTTTCAAGTTATTAGCTTGACAATCCAAATGTTGCAAATATTGCAACAGTTTTGTTGCTCAGTGTATACCTGATGGAGGCGCCAGAGGAGCTAGCTCATTTGCCCTGTCCTCATCCATGGAGGTCACACACCCTAGAGTTGCAGAAGCTATTACCATCATGGATGTGCTCCAGCCCCAGCCTGATGGTGCCACTGATAGCAGCTTGGGGAGCAGCAGCGGTACCACCTCTGCAGGTAGTCCCATTAACCTTCCTCTGTGGTTCAATAAAGGGCAATGGTAGTCTCTCAACCAATTCAGGGGATGCTTGTCTCTGACTCAATTCATGAAGGACTCTTGTCAGGGTTGCTGACTCAACTCAGGAAAAGGAGTCCTCTAGCATGTTGATCAGCTGGTTGCAATCCTCATGTGGAGGGAATAGTATAGGATTGAGTTGGCACATTAAGGCATATGCTCGGTTGTAGTTGTGGTTAAATCCTTGGGTGTATTGGAATATAAGTCAGTAATGGTCATAGTGCCACTCAGCCCATGGGATGCCTTGTGTTACGATTCTTTCTTCTTTTTCCTTTGCTAAGCTGTTCTGCCTTGAACAATCTCTCGCGTTCTACAACGTTCCATCTTGTTCTTTCATATTCCATGCTTATCTCGCTTCTCTTACGTTCTTCAGTTTTCTTTTCTTATCTTTGTCTCACGAGTAACTTCTTGAACGTTCTATGACATTCTATGCCTTTCTCTTCGATTAGTCATCCTTCTTTTCAAACTGTATATAAACCTGAAGTCCATACCCTGTATCCCTAAGTTAGACCTTCTTAGGAATACATCGAACTTCACCTCCTCAAACCGCTCTCTAAAGTCCTCGTTCTACTTCTGAGTGGACGCTTTCCTCCTTGAAACTCAGTACTCTACCTTAACGAAGGTAGAACCTTTGACCCTACGAAAGACTAAGGCTACGTTTGGCCCTATCCGGACCAACCGTAACACTCCACCCCCGCGTTGAGTCTCCTGCCCCCATTGAGATGGATGAAGACACTGTCTCCATCCACTCTGGCCAGGCAGAGGCCGGCGAATTTTTCGCCACCCAAGAAGACTTTTACGCCGAAGAAGAGGAAGAAGAACTCCCCTTCGAGGAATATTTCAACTTGGACGGTGGATATGAGGATGAAACGTATGTTCTTTCCTCGTCCCTCTCACATCTCTCAGACACTGATGAGCGACTCCCTTACTCGCCACAGTATGTAGATTTTATTCTATTGTCTGTAGTAGATAGTGATGAAATAGACATTGTCTCTACGCTTCCTTACTCCCTGTGTGATGGATGTGAGAACCACAACACTAAAGGAAAAGGAAAAGCGCATGTGCAAAAAGAGGATGCAGAAATGTGGCTCCTCGATTCTGGAGCTTCGGCTCATTTCACAAACAACTTCGACGCTTTCGTCGAGTATCAGGCCTACCACGAACCTCGCTACACCCAAACTGCGAATGGTAAAGCACCAGTCTTAGGTGAAGGCAGCGTCCTTATTCGTTACAAGGAGAACGTTGTGCGACTCTCGCCAACAATCTACATGCCAGATTGTATCATAAATCTAATCTCTCTTGGCACACTCCTAAAAGACAATTGCCTACACGCAAGAAGCACGAAAGGCTTCATGCACGTCATTGATGACTGCACCAAATGCGACCTGATTAGCTTCCACTCTCATGGAAACAGTACTATGTACTGGGTAAGAGCCCCTGTCGTCCATGATCACACACGAGCGAATATCGATATGATCGCCATTGATTATGAGCTCCTCCATCGCCGCCTTGGGCACCCTTCAAAGGATGTCTTGAGAGCTGCGCGAAAACATATTAGAAACTTCCCAAGCGTGACCATTCCGCCTGTGGAACCCGTTTGTCCTGGCTGTCAGCTAGGCAAACAGCCTAATCGCCCCTTTGTTGCGAATGATGCTCACGCGAAGAAACCTTTTGAACTTGTACACTCTGATCTGAAGTCCTTTGAGACTGAATCATATCATCGATCGAGGTACATTATCGTCTTTTATGACGATTATACGTCCCAAGGATGGATTAAACCCCTCCGAACTAAGGACCAGGCACTTGGTGCCACAAAAGAGTTCATAAAGTACATCAGCAATCAGTACTCCGCCTCCATTAAAGGCTGGATGTCCGATGCAGGGGAAGAGTACAAATCAAAAGCCTTTGGGCAATTGATGCGCGACAACAGTATTCATATTTATGAGTCTGCGCCCCATACCCCACAGCAAAACAGACGAGCTGAGCGATTTATTCGCACTTTAATGGACAAAGCTCAGGCCATGCATCTTCACGCTTGCCTACCCGATTCTTATTGGGAGTTTGCTATTCAGCATGCGGTACATGTGTACAATCGCACCCCCAAACAAGGTCTAAATTGGAGGACACCTCATGAACTTCTAAACAAAGTTCCTCCTACGATTTCTCATCTACACGTCTTCGGATGTGCTGCGTATGTTCACCTTCCAGTGGACACTCGTGGGGGTAAGCTGCAACCCAAATCGCAGCTAATGATTTACCTTGGTATTGCGCCAGGTAATGAGCGCAATTACCTATTCATGCGCCCCAACAACGTGCTACACACGTACGCGCATGCCATCTTTGATGAAAATTTATTCCCCCGGTGCTCAGGGGCTCGGCCACATAAGCCGGTAAGTGCACCCCCACAACCCCACAAGCACCCAAGAAATCCCTCGCACCCACATTCAAATGAGGAAAGCGATGACGATGACTTGCTGGGCCCTTCAGAGCGAAATCGCCATGCCCCTTCAAACCCAAGTCCCCTACCTTCTGAACGAAACCCTTCGCCTGAACCAGTTGCCCCAGAACGGACACCCTCTCCTCCTCGTACCCCTCCTAGGAGACTTCCTCCCTTGGATGCCCCTCCTTCCCTACCACACCGATCTGAGCGAATCAGGCAACCACCTCGCCGCCCAGGCAATGTTTATGGAGCGCGCCGTAACCCGGTGCAACAAATCAAGGAAATTGAGCGCGATTCGCGCTGGAAAGACCTAACCGGTCAATCTGCCCCTTCTACGCCGGAAACACCTAACGTTCCCGGTGCCATGCCTCCATCTCCCACTCCCTCTGAGGACGACGTCGAACACATGATCCGGGAAGGGGGAGACACAATGGTGTTATACCTATGCGCAAGAGCAGTACCCCTAGACGAAAGGCCTAATAAGCCTAACTATCGCGAATGGTCCTATAAGGATCTACTTCGCCTCCCTGAATCAGAGCGAAAGCAATGGTTCAAAGCGTGCGAAACAGAGCTTGATACATATGCTCAAACAGCAAAAAGTCTTTGAGGTCTCTGACCGCCCCACTGGCCAAAAGGTCATAAAGAATCGCTGGGTTTTTGATGAAAAATCCGATGGCCGTAAACGTGCCTGACTTGTAGCGAAAGGTTTCTCGCAAGTCGAAGGTCTTGATTTCGATCAGATCTTCAGCCCAGTTGTAAGATTCGAAACAGTGCGATGTATGCTCGCCCTAGCCGCCCTAGAGAACTGGCACCTGTCCAGTCTCGATGTGCGATCTGCCTACTTATATGGCAAATTAGATGAGGAAATCTATATGGAATTTCCAAAAGGCTTTGCGCCTCCTTATCTCAAAAACAAAGTTCTCCGATTACTCCGCGCCCTATACGGGCTTAAACAAGCAGGCTTAGCTTGGTGGAACGAGCTCAATCAATCAATGAGAGAACTAGGCTTTAAGCGACTGAAGACAGACGCCGGCCTCTTTATATACAGAGAAGCAAACCAAATCGTCATAGCTATAATCTACGTAGACGATGCTCTCTTCTGTGGCCCCTCAAAAGCCCTTGTAGAGAAAATCAAGGCTGCCTTCATGAAAAGGTGGGAATGCCGCGATCTCGGGGAAGCACGTGAATTCCTCCAAATGAACATTCATTGAGATGATCGCTGGTTACACATAGACCAGCGCGAATACCTCGAGAAAGTACTTGAGCGATGCGGAATGATCAATGCAAAACCTGCTCGTACACCCCTACCTCAAGGATATCAACCTGAGAAGAATACAGCCCCTGTCAATACGGAACTTCGGACGTGATTCCAGACAGTAATTGGCTCATTATTATACCTAATGCTTGGTACTCGCCCAGACATTGCTTATGCTGTCACACAAATGGCGCGACAGTCTGCCAACCCATCACAGGAGCACTTACAGTGACTCCAAAAACCCTTTCCATACTAACCCTAATGGGGGTGCGCGAAGCGCACCACCAAACAGCGTGGGAATCACGCTTAGCTTTGGTGGAGTTATAAATAGTCCATACTCTTGGCTACAAGATCGTCCCCTATGTCACGTGATTTGGTTCACAGGGTGCGGAGATATGACCATTACAAGACAGCAATGTCATGGAAAGGGTTTTTTCACTTTTGAACTTAAGAGGGTAGAAAACTATTTGTAGTGGAGCCTTAATATAGCAGAAGCACTCAGACAAGTTTTCTTGGCAATGGCTTGATCAGATTGGCCAACATTAAACAGAGAGAGGGTAATGCTTTGTTGAAGGAGAAATAGGAGTTAGATCATGATATCATAGGGTGTGTGAACTTTTTAAAACTCAGACATACCATTTATATATATATATATGTTTGTACTGATGAGCAATGGCAAATATTATATGATTTGACTAAGATCCTGGCCTTGAGTTCAAAAGTGAAAAAACCCTTTCCATGATATTGCTGTCTTGTAATGGTCATATCTCCGCACCCTGTGAACCAAATCACGTGACATAGGGGACGATCTTGTAGCAAAGAGTATGGACTATTTATAACTCCACCAAAGCTAAGTGTGATTCCCACACTGTTTGGTGGTGTGCTTCGTGCACCACCATCAGGGTTAGTATGGAAAGGGTTTTTGGAGTCACTGTATATTGGAATCAATATCAATCCAAAACTGACCACATCTCTTTAATTATTTTTCTTTCTCAGATCTATGTATCATCATGAACTTTATGGTTTACCTGGCAGGCCTGTCTTGTCAATGTTTTTGGATGGGCCTGCTACTGATAGTCACTTTATGGCATTGGCAAGGGCATGCTCTGTGTACCTGTTGATACTCATTGCTAGACCAGATTTGCACGTAACCACCATATTTATATCAGGCCAGGCTTCATTTGATCTATGTAGCTAATATCATCTCAGCACTAATTAAAAGTGTTTTGTATACTATCTTATATCTATTCTGGACTAATTGATTGCTCTTCATTGAAGCTAACCACTATCAACTCATGCAAGATTTCATAGCACTGACTACTTCTCAGATGAATAGAATATTGCTACTATACTTTACTTGAATATATATTTTTTGCCTTTCCTTCAGAAGGAGTATGGTGACATGCAACAAGTGATCCCAGTCAGACAGCTTCAAGTGAGTAACACCATGTTGTCTTGAGGTTGAAATATTAACCTGATATGTGCAGCTATTCCAGGCTAGCAAGGAGAAACAGTTCCATCTGGCACAATACTCACCTTCATAAATTCCTCTCTGCCTATTTTATTTAACCAGCTGACCTACCAAGAATATTGATTTTTCTTATCAATACTTGCTTCCTTTTTCAGATGTAGTTAATTTTTTTATTAATTTTATTATATCAATCCATTGTCTCTATTTATAGCAAAAACATTCACATCATCTACCCAACCTCAGATTGTACCACAAAGGAGAAAAAGATTGTCAAGGTACAATTAAAACATTTTTTTCTCTAGTATACATATCTGGGGTTTTCTTGGGTCACAATTAGAAAAGCAGACAAATGGAATTCATTAGCATTTTTTTGAATACTGTGGCATGCATATGCATAGTAAACATGAGCAAGTAGGTGTGCCTAGATATAATGTCATCAAAAAAAGATAAAGGCATTAGATCAGCTTATCCATAGCACCCAGTATCACACTCCCAATAATATACTCAAATGTATGTGATTCATGTATAAACTTATCCCTTGAAGAAGTGAAATCTTCTTCCTCAAATCTTTCCAGAGCTTGGTAGTCTATGGCTATGTCCAAACTGTTATTGTACACCTACAAATCAAAGTTGGCAAAAAGAAGCTGACAGAGATAGTACAGCTCAATATTAATATATAGTACATAGTAACTACAATGTATGCATCAGTTTGAACATTACACATGAGACAAGCAATTTTGATGGACCTCTTAATGATCCTGGCTATCAGGTCACCCAACAGTGGCACTTGTGTCTTGTAGTAATGGCTCAACAGCTTTTTCAGCACTTTAGACTTTCAGAATCTAAGCACACACCCCATTTAGTTTATAACATCCCCAAAGACAACAAAAGATTGGCTAGTTTTTGAGGGCATATTTACAAAGCCACATGATGGTTATTCCATGGAAAAATATCATAATGTTTCTATCACATTGGCACAGATCACATTGGCACAGGTCCAGCATTAATTTTATCAGATTTGTCACCATGACTGTCATTCCCTATTAGAGAGTTTATAGCCCAGAAAAAGACCTTATACTGCCACCTGCAAGTACTTGCTATCTAAATAATTGCATGTGAGCATGATTGGCAAATGCTAGGATGTTATAATGCTTACCACGAGAAAAATGATTGAAGTAGTAGTATCCCATGAATCCTGATCCATCCATTACATCCTTTTTCCAAACTGCAAACTGCTAAATCTCTCCATGGACATAAGCCACCCACTTAAAATAGCTCCAATGGATGATCATTCATCATTTCTATGAATTTGACACTAAGCAGGTTCTAATATATATTAAAAATAGCAAGGATAACAACAGATGTAGGAAAGTACTCCTTGATGAGGAAACTGTGGAGATTCAAGTTGTGCTCCACAGAGGCAATCATAGTATCTAGTGGATGTGATTACTCAGGGATGAAAGAATGGATATGTATGACATGTCTATAGCTCCAATATAACAGTTGTCATCAATTGACAAGTTGCACTTGACATGCTTCTATTTTTTGAGTATTGAAAGGATGGTGTGTTCTTGAATGCCAAGAAGGTCAGGATCTCCCTTGAGCTCATCCAAAAACTATGACATGGATAAGCATATACTATATATTAAACATAATAATTGGTGTGACAGACCTGCTGTGCATTGGCCACACTTCCAATCATTTTCACTTGCATGATATAAACCACTCAAACATTGTACAACAGGATCTTAGCAATTTGCCTGTGCAGGGAAAGGATACTACTATTTAGGTATTTAATGTTGGAGTTATTGACATATTCAAACTGTGCTATTCCATCAGATCAACTGTCCATATACAATGGCTCAAAAAACTGTTTGCATGTTTGCACATTTTCACCTAAAGCTGATATCCTGCAACAATCCTAACCTGGATTGTCCTTATGTTAGTGTATGAAATAAAGTACCTGCCATTGGCCTTCTATAGCATCAGGGATCAAGGAAATTGGTTCAGATCTGATAAAATGGCAACCACTTTAAAATGATAACTCATTTGGACAGTTTTTTGACTTTATATAATTTAGGTATTTAGTACTTGATATGAGCCCCTTTTGCCTTGATAACTGCTTCAAGTTTTCTAGACATGCTTTCTATCCACTTTTGACACTGTTCCATAGAAATTCTTTCCCACTCTTCCACTACTCTCTCCCATAGTTCATGGACTCCTTTAGGGGCATTTTCATAGGAGGAAAGGCTCCTTTTGAGCTGATTCAAAGAATATTCAACAGGGTGAAGGTCTGGAGATTGTGCAGACCAGTCCAGAGGCTTGATCTCTTGATTTTCAAACCATCCCTGAGCTCTCTTAAAGGTATGCTTGGGGTTATTATCTTGTTGAAAGATAATATCAACTTCTGGAATTCCAGATTCTTTCATGCTTTTCAGCAACCCCTGTCCCAAGATGACCACATACTGTTCAGTATCCATCCATCCCTCCACTTCACTCAAAACTCCCACTCCATTCCATCCTATGCAGCTCCATACCATCAGTAAGCCTTCTCCAAATTCAATTGTATCTTTGACCTCTCTAGAAATTAGCCCTTCATCTTTTTTTTTCCATACATACTCTTGCCCATCTGATCCAATCCTATTGATTTTGGTCTTGTTGTAGTAGCTTATATAATATTGGCTACTAAGCAACTGAACAAGCCACACTCGGCTATGCAAGCTGAGTCTAGGAGACACGATCAGATTGATAAGATATTCAAATCAATCCGATTACTTATATAGCCTAGTAGTAGCTTAGAGGACTAATAATCTACTGTGATTCTGTCCCCCCACTTTGTCTGACTTCATCCTCGCCTCACTAAACTCTGCACAAAAGGTTATGAGCCCTAACTAGGGACTATAATCAGACAACTATACTATTTGCCGTGTGTACATCAATAAATCTAGCTCATGTCTAATACTGGGCAGGCACTGCCACAACCCCCTGGCCCACCACCGTTTGTCCCTCCAGCACCCAGCGAATTGAGCTCTACCGGAGCTGTAACACCTGGGAATTCCACAGCCATCGCTAATAATAATGCCAGCAACATTTCCTCATCAGCCTCTAAAATAGAGAAGCTGAATGATGGAAATTGGCTTGCTTGGAAAACTCGTATCACTACTGTCCTTAAACAGAAGGAAGCTTATGAAATCGTGACAGGTGTGACACCAAAGCCACTCGACCCTGATGGCATGGCACATTGGAACCCCAGAGACCCAATCGCACAAGAGTTGATTACAACTGCGATAAAAGATGAACAAGTTGTACACATTTCAAAGTGTACTAGTTCAGCTCAAATATGGGAGGCTCTCCACACCATCCATGAACCTCACGGCCAGCAATCGATTCTATCTACCAAACGTGTGCTTTACAGCACTCAAGTCAAAGAAGACTTGGATATCGCCACACACCTTAATGAAATGAAGGTGTTATGCGAGCACTTAGGATTGAGCGGTCATCGGATTGATGACATCGAGTTCAAATCTATACTTGTTTCATTTCTCCCATGCAGCTCGGAAGCGTTTACCACTTCTTACCTGGGTTACCAAGGCGGAACCTTAGATAATCAGTCTGCTCAAGTAATGACCATTCAACAACTCATATCTCTGCTTACAGAAGAGGAAAAGAGACGAAAGGAGAAAGAAGGTGGAATCAAATATGGTTTCTTGGCTAAATCAAAAAATACACCAAAAAAGGATAAATCCAAACTCTGTGCTATTTGTGGACATACTAATCATGTCACAGCAAATTGCTGCCACAAGGGGAAACCCAAGTGTGACATTTGCGAGAAGTTTGGGCATAAAACTGAAGAGTGCTGGCAGAACCTTCTTAACAAAGGAAAAGGGAGAGTTACCCAGAATGTTGGAAAATCTAACAAAAAAGAAAAAAAGTGCACTAATATTGCTGCAGAGAATGCAGAAAGTGATACAGAAAGCCTAGATAAGGCATTTACTGCGCATGTACAAGTTATTGATGATAATGAAGGGGCCGAGGAGGCCACCTTGTCTGCTTACTCGTGGATTGCAGACTCAGGCACAACATCCCACATATGTGCCAAGCATGATGCATTCTCAAATTACCACATAATGTGGTAAAAGGACTCAGCGATAAGCCGGTTACAGCATGTGGTAAGGGAACTGTCACTGTTGTTAGCCGAATCGAGAACTGTGTGAACAAAATTCGGTTACTCGAGGCACTGTACATACCTGAGGCACGTGACAACTTATTGTCACTCGGGTGTACAGATCGAGCGGGTGGTACCTCATCCTGTGGTAATGGAGAAATCACAATATATGATAAAAATCAAAAGAAGATCGCATATGGTCATAGAAAATATCACCTCTACTACCTAAATATTCACACCGAGTATTCAGCAGAGAAAGCGCATTTAGCAGTTAAGTTTAAAACTGCTTATACTTGGGCGGAATGGCACTGCCACCTGGGACATATATCAATCACTGGACTATGTACTCTACATGGTAAGAATATAGTTGACGGATTCACTGTAACCGATAGCACGCAGACATTTGATTGTGATGTGTGCACTAAATCAAAGCAAACACGACACCCCGTGCCTAAAAAGGCAAGCTGCCAGGAAGTTAAACCAGGAGAGATCACACATTCTGATCTGTGGGTCCGGATCTCATGCCAGGATTAAAAGGGCACCACTATTATATTTCGTTCGTTGATGAGGCCACACGATGAACTAAACTAATGTACCTAATCAACAAGGCAGAAGCTTCCGCCAAAGTGAAGCACTACCTAACATGGGTAAAAAGACAAGATGACAAATCATCCAAAATCATCCAGGTGGACAATGGACGCGAGTACATTAATCATGATCTAATTACATGATGTCTAGATAAAGGCATAGAAATACAAACTACTGCTCCATATACCCCAGAACAGAATGGGATAGCGGAAAGATACAACAGAAGAGTAGTGGAACTAGCTCGGGCTATGCTACTTGCACGCAATCTACTGCGGGAATTGTGGCCCGAAGCAGTCAATCATGCTTGCTATATATGGAATCGGGCATATATGCACGCAATCAATAATGGTCCGCCTTACCAAAAATGGACAGGTGAGCGACCAGATGTCTCATACATATGGGAATTCAATGTTCCTATTTGGATTCTTGATGAGCATCACACTAATAAACTACAAGCTAAAAGTACAGAGCACCTCTTTATTGGTTATGAAGATGGGCCAAAAGTGATCAAATACTGCCGTTTAATAAAAACTATATATGGACTCAAACAATCTGGGTGCAAATGGAACCACAAGCTTGATAAAAAGCTACAAAATAAAGGATTCAAGCGCTTAGAGACTGATCCATGTGTGTACATACAAAAAAGGAAAGGTAGGATTGAAATCATTACAGTATGGGTCGACAACCTACTGCTTTTCACCAAAACTGAGGCACAGATGACCAACCTAAAATGGAAATTAGGTCATTTATTCGAGATAACTGATCTCGGTGAACCCAATAAGCTCGTGGGCATAGAAATAGACCGAGATAAAACAAACAGTACGCTCACAATAAAACAGATAAAATACATTGAATCTATACTAAAGAGACATGGGTTACAAGATGCTAATTGGGTATCTACCCCACTTGACCCGAATGTAAAACTTGAGTCACTTGAAACAACTACAAGTGCTATGACAAATGGCAATTATGCGTCGCTAATGGGATCACTAATGTATGCCACAATAGGCACGCATCCCAATATAGCATATGCAACAAATAAACTAAGCTCATTCAATGCGAATCCAAGTTTAATACATTGGAGCACTGCAAAACAAATACTACACTACCTAAAAGGGACAAAAGACAAAGAAATCACCTACAGAAAGGGTGGTAACAATAAAAATTGTTTGTATGGATATGCGGACGCAAGTTTCGCAATGAACAGCGATTAATCCTCAATCAGTGGACATGTGTTCTTGCTAAATAAGGGAGCAATCACATGGGGATTGCGCAAACAGCACATTATTGCGTTATTGACCACAGAAGCTGAATATTCAGCCATGGTGGAAGCAGGATGCCAATTAACATGGCTACGAAATTTATACTATGAGATTGGTTATACACAGAATGAACCAACTGTATTATATGCCAATAATCAATCAGCGATCGCAATTGCAACAAATCTTCAATATCATCAATGGTCAATGCATTTCCCAATCTATCAACATTACATAAGACAAAAGATCAGAGATGGGGATGCTCCACTAGAATACTGTAATACAGACGAGATGACGGCCAACATATTTACTAAGGCCTTACCTCGTATAAAGCACAGATAGCACACTCAATCACTCAGTCTAGATATGGCTTGAGGGGGAGTGTTGTAGTAGCTTATATAATATTGGCTACTAAGCAACTGAACAAGCTACACTTGGCTGTGCAAGCTGAGTCTAGGAGACACGATCAGATTGATAAGATATTCAAATCAATCTGATTACTTATATAGCCTAGTAGTAGCTTAGGGGACTAATAATCTACTGTGATTCTGTCCCCCCACTTCATCTGACTTTGTCCTCGCCTCACTAAACTCTACACAAAAGGTCTCATGTGACCAGATAACCCTCCATAGTCCAATGCTGATACTTAAGAGTAAAGGATAACAACCTCTTCTTATGATTTCTAAAAAGTAAAGGTTTTTTCTTCTTCACCACAGCCTTTAATGGGGCTTTCTTGAGAGTGTTTCTCACTGTCTAAAGACAAACAAGAGTATCAATAATGGAATTGATGAATTTGGTGGCATGAATAGCAGTTTTGGCCTTGCCAATAATGATTTGCTAAACAATGGCTCTTTTATTAATAGGGGTAAGTTTTGAAGGATGGCCACCATGAAGCCTAGTTTTCTCTGGCTGGAGTTTCTAAAGCAGCTGGCATATAGTAGACTTCCCTAGGCCAGTTTGGGCTGCAATTTTCCTAGAGGAAAGACCAAGAGAGGCAAAAGAGAGGATATTATTTCTTTGAGAGATAGAAATGAATTTCATGACAAGAGTGGGAAAATAAATATGAAATGATAGGGCTTACATATATAGTGAGAGCTGATGAAATTACATAAAGGTGACATAATAGAAGCATTATCAAAGGTATGTAATCACTTTACAGCATGCTAGGATCTAATATATGTAATCAAAATCTAAAGTCAAAAAACTGTCCGAATGAGTTATCATTTTGAAATGGTTGCCATTTCATCAAATCGCAACCAATCCCCTTGATCCTTGATGCTATAGAAAGCCAATGGCAAGTATATTATTTCATATACTAACATAATGACAGTCCAGGTTAGAATTGTTGCAGGATATCAGCTTTAGGTGAAAATATGCAAACATGTGGACAGTTTTTTGAGCCACTTTAGATAGCCAGATGACATTTAAGGGAAAAAATATTGGACATCCAAAATATGACACTGTATGACACTTTTCCACCCTCTGCACATCAGATGTACTCAAATAGTGTCTTTTGAAATTGATACCCCCCCTCATCCATATAGAAAAAAAAAAGGAATGTACTGTAAATTTCAAACACATATCCAAAAGCTTATCATTTAACTGCTTTAACCTCTCCCTCTCCCCTTACCCCCCAGCCACAATCCTACCTGCTTTTCATCAAACACCATCTTATATATCAACAGGCTGCCATGCTCAAGACTCAATGTGTTCCATGTGTCTATCTTATACAGATTGATAACTACCATTACCTTGACCTTCTACAGATCTTTGTGCATCAATTATTGGTTTACAAACTTGTGTATACATTCCTTAGATTTGATCAAAGTATTCCAGAGGATTTCAATACATTTTGATAGAAGCTGAGCAGCCTGAACATGATGTTAAACTTGGCCTTAGCAATGGCAAGTGCAAGGTACCATGAGAAAAAGATAAGAGGGATGTAAGTATGGAAAAAACTTAGTCACACAGATTAATGGACAAATAACTTTTTAAAAAAAAGTAGTAGTTATATAATCAGCAAAAAGAGGAGACAAGCAGTGTGTCTGAGTTGGGACTCACATTATTGAAACTGAGCTTGTCCTTAAACAACTGGACAATGTTATCACTGGTTTGCTTATCTCTCATGATTCTCTTAATGATAAGCTATTTATGTCTTTAGTGGTGTGTTGCCAGCTGAGCTACCAATTATGTAGGAAAATAGGATTGCACTGGTAGTACCCATAGCACTCATAGCACCATGACATGCAATATTGACACTGTATATTTCACATGTTCTATATAGCCTGCTATAGACTACTGTTGCAGCACACAATAAGCAGAAACACTATGTCATGCTATGTAATTTTCTCATTTTTTGAACAATCTACTATTTAAACATCTTTTAAGATTATGAAAAATCGGTGAAAGACATTGTGCTAATTTTCCACAACATTACCAAGAGCTATATCATATTACCTTGTTTACAAGGTTACTGGAGGAGAATTGTGACATTACTATAGTAAAATTTGTGAAGGTGAAAAAATGATTATATAAGCTTTCACTTGTTTCAGGTGAATGAATGCTTGGTGAAAGTATTTGTTCAACTATGATATATTTTATAAATTTTATGGTGTTCTACCATGTGTATTTAAGTGCTCATAAGGAATGTGCAAACTTGCTGATATATATTAGCCATACAAACACATTTAGATATTTAATATTAAAGCTGCTCCAAATTGTGGAGTTATCAAATGTAACATAAGTGGAAGTGCTATATTTTGAAATGAAATGATGTGCATGTGAAAACTGTATCATATATTCAAGCTTTGATTCAGTGGACATTTTCAGGTGCTAATCAAGCATTGGCTGTACATGTACATACTATATATAAGTAAATCTGTTCACATGCAAACCTACAATGGATATGAGTGAATGTTTACTATGGCAATGCCTGAAAACAACAGCACCACACAATAACAGGACATTATCACAGCACAGGAAAGTAGCAGTATCACATGATAATGGTCATATGTAACTTGATACCACATGGGACACCATCAACAAATCAACTTGCTATACTGTAGTTGTAAATAATATAACTTAATATATATAAAACTGATATAAGGACCAGCTGGATAGCCTTACAACCTGATCACTAGCAAAATGCCCCACATTTCTAAGCAGCAAAAACTACTTAATGCCCTTTCTCAAGCTAAGAAAGACTTGAATTTATATACAGATGCTCCTTGATACTATAAATGTAAGTTCCTAGCTACTTCTTCTATTCTACTAGTAGTTCTCATTAATCTCATATCTCACGCTCTACTAGTGACTTCCATTCTGAGATATGTAACTCAATTTGGGTTTTATTCCTTGGACAGTAGTTTTATCATCTTAGAACCTAACTCATCTAGCTCAAGTGATGATGTCTCAAGTTTTTTCATAAACTTCTATGAATTGATTGCAACACAAGAAGCTGAAGTTTGATTGATTTTGATTCTTCAGGACCACCCTCCTTCAATTTGAATTTCACAGCTCTAACTTCTTCTTGATCAGTGGTGCTTGAACAATCCTAGATTTTTTTGACATGAACTTAAAGTTTTACATGAGATTTTTGTCAAGATTGCTGAACTTTTTCAGGATCATCCAATTTTTCACAACAATTTCAACAACTCCCAGCTTCCAGTTTAGATTAGCTAGCAATCTTTTTAAATGCTGCTAGCCATTATATATGATAATGTAGCCACCTTGTAAAACATGACAAAGTTAGCAAGTATCTTTGCAGGCACTGTTTACAACTGCTATAAGTGAGTGATGATTGCTATTTGCCATTCGCAGTCACCATAGTTGTTTCATTCACTTTGACTTGACTTAGCAAAAAGATTGTGAGAATAAGCAGCAAGCTCAAACATACATATATGTATGGCTATCAGCCATGGTGTGTGGTTCCATTCAGGAGGTCAACTGAGGGAATTTTGACAAGATTTCAAAAGACTTTCAACTGTCATCTATCCAAAGTATATACATTTATATATGATCATTTTATAACTGAATCTTCTTTTTTCTAGGTGCAGGTTCATTCAGAACACTTTTGTGTATTTTCTCAAGGGTTGGTTTCAATCACTTAGGTGACAAGAAGGAGGAGAGCTATAAGGAAGTACATAGGAGGACACCAGGCCAGCAACACTTACTCATGTACATCCACTCCAACAGTTGTAGCACAAGTACAATTCATTGGCTATAGATGCATACAAATATGTTATAATATAGAGACAAAAACAACAAGCAGGTTATCTAGCTTAACTAGCAGCAGAGTTGTAAATCCCCAACTCCCATGGAAGTGGGGAGGGTTTTGTCTGCAGCAAATGTCCAGGCACCTGCAAACGAGCAATACCGTGTGTGAATATTGTTATATAATCAACTATAAACTGTAAAATTTAGGTTTACCAGTGTAGGTGTGCCACGGTACAGGACAGCATTACACAATATTCATTCTTCTCACCGGCGCACTGCGCTACAGGAATGTAAGTTGTGATAGTTCTTTCTTTCAATTTCCGAGCTCATTCATCTGCAGGTTCCTCCACAAGTTTCCATGTCGTGCTGCCTGCGCACTCAATGAGTCATTGTGTCCACCTCACGACTTCATTCATCATGTCAATGAATATCCCTTATATCATGATCCAATTTATTACCCACAATATGCTGTCTCCTGTTTTAACACTGAAGTTTCCGGCGGTCCTCGCTTGTTCTAGCCTGTCCACACATATCGGTCTACTGTATACTTCAATATAGAATTCTCAGGTGTAAGTTTCAGTGCCTAGTCTTCTTAGCAGTTGAACTCACTTGATGATATTCAGCTTGACTTTGTGGCACTCAAAAGAGCTAAAGCTCAGTTTGAACTTTGAGCCTTAGAGGACGTCGATGATGCTAGCCAGTATCCGCCAGAAGCTGTTGAATGTTGTTGCTGTGCTTTCGAAACCATTGTGTCTCTCTGTGGGGAGGTAGAGGACGTGCGAAATGCCCGTAAGCTCGTGTGGTCTCGCTCTATGCCACACTGACATATCCTATTATTCAGGAATTCCGCCCCAGAAAAGGCCTGCTTTCAAACCTTGCTGGTGCAAGAAGGACAACCAATGGGTTCTCACCGTCATTACCGATATGCTGTTCAAGGATGTCCTACAGGCAGTGGACAAAACCCCGAAAATAAATCGCAACAATATCAGGAGTAAGATTATATTTTTTATGCTGTTCTTTTACTCACCATGTATTTGAGCAGAATCGAAAACGCTCGTTAGTCCCAGTGCATTGATACAATTCCAATGATTTGTGTGAATATTGAATTATGAACTAAATGTTTATGCACCACAGGTAAGGTATGAGAACAGGCTGCAAAAAAACAAAAGGCCACCCAAGGTGGGGCAAAAAAGACAGGTGAACTGGTCACTGCTTACCTCTTATGACAGTTTCTGAACAATGGTTAACAGGCCGAGGAACCAATAGCTGGTTCATCACTAACCTCCCCGATCCCAATAGTCGCTATGCCGGGCTTCTCGCTGAACATGGACAAGAGTTGCAAAATGTGAAAGTCATTTCCCCTGACTTTCGTAGTGGCAATGGCAGTTTTATTTATGCCGGGGAGTATGCGACCAATTTAAAAGATGGAGATGTTGTTGAAATGGAAGTGTCGCTCAAACTGTACATGCAATTCTTTCTTCCCTTTCAGATCATTAAACACTAAATTTGATTATTTAAAAGCTTGACCATCAAGAACGACAAAACTGGCAAAGAGCCCAACGGTGCTAGAGTCTATTAGCTGATTCTTCAAAAGATGAAGATTATGCCGTACGAGCCCTACTTGCGAGCCAGTGAGACAGGCATTGAGAACTTAGCTAGGCAGTCATGCAAATGCAAGAGGAAGTCGATAGAAAATCTGGCAGGAGAATCTCCCACCAAAAGGACTGCTGTCCACCATGATCACGACATGGAGGTTGGCGATGAGTTGTAAAAATGCTCTTCAGATTCTTTCTTGCCGCCAGAACACGAAAACTGTCATAGTATCTGTAACTATGTATCAATGCGTCATGTGAATTGTGTGAAATGTGAAGCCGGAAACCCTTGAGAGTCGGGGACTGGCACTCACGCCGCTATGATACCATACTTAACCAGTCATAAAATCATCACTGTTACTATGCTTATGTATGTAAGTTCTACATCACTCTTGCGTTTGGCTACCCTTTTATGTCTACTAAGTATACCACCAAGTTAACTACCAATCAAGAACTGAGCGTCTCAACATCTTAACATCTCAGCATATTGCCGGATTACTCCACCATCTTGACATTTAAACATCTTGCCATTTAGATGTCACATTCCTAAGACAACCTGTTATCCTTTTAACTAGCATTTCCTGAACAAACCCTTGCTAGGGCACATTAGGACAACCTACCTATAGGTGTCCTACTACACATTTCCTACAGTCACTACCCTAAGGGGTTGGTAACTTTCCTACACACAAACCATTAACATTAGGTGAAACTAAGCCAAGTTCCTGAATCACCCACCTTTTGTACTATCCAAGTTTCCATGATTACTAGGCAACCTATTGCCATTGTCTTGAGCCCATTAGATGTATAATTCACCTAGAATCACCTTTACTAACCAGACTATAGGCTGAAACCATTTTTAACAATCAATTTGTAAACTTACATGAAGGATTGGTGAACAAACCATAGCTCCTGGTACACTAAATTTCCCCTTTTCTACCTGGAACTATATCCATTACCCCCTAACTCTACCAAGGATAGACTTCTTGTACTTCCATTGAGCAAAGTGTTCTAGCCTGTGGAGACAAGACACATTGTCTAGGGATCACTAAATTTTGATTGATTCTTCATTGTCTTATTTAGAAGGAAGACACCAGGCATCTTTAGTGACTGTCTTTCACAAATATGGTAATAATGAACATACTGGACTATAGGTATACAACTAGCACATCCTGACTTAGTTATACACATTAGTATCAACCTGTTTTTATTACTTACTCCAACTCCAACCATACTCATATACACCTAGAGTACAGCATGGGTAAACCCCTGGATCTTTGGGCTTCAATCCATATCCAACCCATACAAAACCCATATCCATCAATCCATGGGTACTTGTGCTCATGGGTGCCTAATGTGGGTAGATGGATACTTTGCATGGATTGGCAGATTTTTATCCATGACAGATCTATCCAGAAGTATATATAAAATTATGTGCAATGTGTTGATAGGCATAGTCTTTGCTTCCTTTGTGTTGGAGTTGACTCGCACACACTTCTTCATTACAGTTGATCCATCTGATTTACTTACAGTTGACCCATTTGATTTACTTACAGTCCTGTCTACATCAATTACAACTACAATTCCATGGAGAGCATTTTCTTCTTCAATGTGAATGGTTGCCCTGTGGTCTGGTGTGGACACCATGTTGTTGGTTACCCCATTGGATTGCTTGATTTTCAGGGTGTGGGGTTTTGGACAGTTGATAGTAATAGGAACATCTGCCAATGGCTGAGCCTTTTCAGTGGGGTGGGAGATTCTTTTGGAGTACATTGTGATTCTTTATAATGTCTGACAGATTGAAATTTTGTGTCACATGTATGTGAGAAGTTTTTAAATTCATGACATTCAAACAAAGTTTTGTTGTATATTGAGATTAAGGTTGAGACCACTCAGGTACAGGAGCATGGGTAGAGAACCCATGAGTCATGGATCTGTGGGTTGCCTTGATGCGACCCCTACCCATACCCATGGACACCCATATCCATGATCCACTGTGGGTACTGGATACTCATATGTTTCTTTATATATACCATGTGTCACTTGGAAGATTCTCTGTTCTTTTGTTGAATCTTCCAGGTGCACACCCTAGTCAACCATAGTATAAGACCCACTAATATACTGTTCTTTTGTTGAATCTTCCAGCTGCTCATCTTGTCTTGCACCCATTGTGAGGTTATGAGCCCCACTAGCAATCTTAATCTCATGTTCACATTAACATCCATTGACTTGTCCTAATTTCCCAAACTTAATGATGCTAATTACTCAGATTAGGCCAATAGCATGAAGGCTATCCTACAATCAAAATACCTCTGGCTCATTGTAGACAGATGAGAGATTTGTCCACCAGAACCAGCCAAATTGCCATCACCAACCAGAATAGCAGAATGGAAAGTCTAAAGAAAGAAGTACCTGGATTGGCATCTACAAGACAAAGCAATACAGGGCTTTATGAAAGAAGTGATGGAGTTCTCACAATGGGTACATATCAGCCAATGCAATACAGGGCTTTATGAAAGAAGTGATAGAGTTCTTTCAATGGGCACATATCAGCCAATGCAAAACAGCAAAGGTGATGTGGGACATATGGAAGAAAATTCATATCAACAGTCAACAAAAAATCAATATACACTATTTCTTTGATGAATTGTACATGTGCAAGTATACCAACAACACACCCATGGCTGACCATATTGCCAAGATGCTTGACATCTGAAATCACATTACAGCAGCACGCAAACTTCCTGATGTTCATATCGCCCACACCCTTATCCTTTTACTCCCCAAGACTGCACATCCTGAGATCTAATCAAGATTTAACTATTTGCATTGAATACTCTTTCCTCCAAAATTGTCAGCATGAAATTACAAGTCAAAGCCAATCAACATTCACAAGAGAAGTTGAGTGGCAAGATTGCTCTCCATTTTGATAAGAAGAAGAAGAAGTCAAGAAAAAGAAAAAGGAAAACTGGTGAGTCCAGCAAAGACCCCAAATCCAATAATATTTGCTGCTATTGCAAAGGCACTGGCCACTGGGCAACTAAGTGCCCATGTTGTGAGGAGGATGAGAAAGGTATACAAGGAAAAGGTGGGAGTACAAATCTTGCCATCAGAAACTTTTGGAATCTGGGGACTTGTGAACTTGGGCAAGTGTACATGGTGTTGAGTGGCTCCACCAGTACTGCCAAGGTTCTTCTCAACTGTGGCATGTCCACATACATGTTTTGTGATAGGATGTTTTTTTCTGCTCATACAAGATGAATGTAGACAGTGAGACTATTTCTATTGGGGATGCATGAGATATGCCTGTTGCTGGAATGGATCCATTGCATTGCACTACCAGTTGCCTGATGGCATCAGGACAGTTATTCTGCATGATGTATTGCATGTACCCTAGCTCACAGCCAACCTGGTCAGTTTAGGGACCTTACAACAAGCTGAAGCAAAACACTACAATCATGAAAACAAGATCATGGTCACCTTACAAGATGAAGGACTATTCCATGCAACATTTTACACCACTTATGCAACTCTGTACCATATTAAACTGGTCAACAACAAGGTGGCTTTTGCCACCACCATGGGTGGTAGTATGAGACTCTGACACCAATGCCTCAATCACCTCCACCTTGAAGCCATTTGTAACATGTTGCAAAAGAAACTTGTTGATGGACTGAGTGTTTCATCACCAAAGGAATATGACCATGTTTGTAAGGGTTGTGTCCTTAACAAATCACATCATTTACCAGTTCCCAAAGTCAGCAACAGTATCTACTTCAAAATAGAACTGGTTGTAGTTAATATCATAAGTTCTATGTCAGTTGAGACATGGATTGGGTGGACCTATGCCATGGTGATGATGGAAGCCAGTTGCCAATACAGAATAGGACAGCTCCTTATAAAAAAAGAGGAAGTTGCAGAGACCCTAAAGAATATAATTGTAATACTAAAAAGACAGTTAGGCCTGAAATTGAAGAAAATACAATCAGACAATGAAATGGAGTTTGTCAACAAGGCCATTGGATCATTCTGTTGCTGAAATGGAATCTTGCATAAGACCACCATACCGTACACTCCAGAACAGAACAGGATCATGGAATACTGCATCAAAATCTATTTCAAAATGGTGTAATGCATGCTCCAAGCTGCCAAGATGGACCTATGATATTGGAGAGAAGCATATATATATGCAGTATATATTCACAACCTCTCACCCACATCAGCACTACAGAATACCATTCCCATTCATGCTTGGAGTGGCTGTAAACCTGGCATTTGTCACCTGCACATTTTCAGCTCGACTGCTTATCCAAACATACCAAAGAAGGTCTGAGGAGGCAAACTAAAGGTCACATCAGTGAAATACTGAATGCTCAGTTGGTGAACCGATGAAACAAAGGGTTACCAGCTAGAGGAGACTGGGACAGGAAAGCTGATTACAACCTATGATATATATTTTATTGAGGACTTGTTAGTGGACAACCTGGCAGTTATAGAGAGTGGCAGGCCTCCACATCTGGTTGAGGAATGAACTAACCAGTTAGGTAACAAAGGAAAAAAAAAGCACCTGAGCTTGACTCATCTGACTCATTATGACCACCCTCCCCCTTGATGTCAATCACATCTAACTCTGACTTCAAAAAAGAAGGCTATTTCAAGCCTGAGAATCTGACTACAAAATCACCCATACAAAGTATACAGGATTTTAAACCAAGGACATCTGAAAGCTTGAAATGGGTAAGTTTACCACCCAGGGAACTATTTACTTGAATGAGGCAAGAACCAGAACATTATGGAACTCATGGAACTACTGTGGGTGTAGATGCCACCACTTCTGGACAGATCCACACAATTTTCATTGCCTATGTAAGAGAACCTCATATAGTCCAGGAAGCCCTCCAATCACCCAACTTGAAGCAGTGGAAGAAGGTAATCCAGGCTGAATATGGCCAGCTCAAACAAATGGACACATTTGAATGAGTCATAAATATACCTAAAGGATACAAACCAGTATGCAGCAAAGTTGTTCTAAAAGAAAAACAGGACAGAAATGGAAATGTTACAAAATTGAAGGCCAGGATCATTGCCAAGGGCTTTGATCAGGTGCCAGGACAGGACTATGACTTAACCTTTGCTTCCATCACTAAATTCGCAACCCCCTATATACTTCTTTTTATTGTTGCTCACAAAAACTAGGGATTATACCAGGTTGATATAGTGGGAGTCTACCTACAAGGTATCCTTGATGAAGACATCTACATGGAGGTACTGTACCTCTGAACTGGTATCTTGCTTAGAGCACAGCTCTGGCATTCTCCTATCTGTAGTACAGCTTTGAGATATTTATTTCTGACTCCTGACTCCTGTTCTCTCTTATCAATCACTTACAACACCATTACTAATCATTCTTGGACTCTATATATAAACCTCCAATGTCACTCATGTACTCTTTAATTTGAATATCATCTATGTAGAATAACCTCCTGACCTTTGCTTGAGTTTCAACAACTCTCCTCTAATACCTCTGCTTGACTTGACATCCCCACATTGTAGGAGCTGAAGGCTCTCTATGTCTGTATACAGAGTTTTCCCCCTATCTCAGCACTTTCTAGATTGTTCAATGTATCCAGTGATGTCCCTGTCCTATCCCATGTCCATCTGAATGAACCCAGCCTTCACAAGTATATTCCCATTTCTCCTTCCATCATTTCTTATTGTTTGTCCCAACCCGAGCATGGCTGATTGATGACTAACATGATGTAGCTAGTTCTATTTGTTTTTGTATATTATTTTTACTTCATCTTATTTTCCTATTTGTACATTCAATCACTGGTGGCATTTACTTCCATCTGGATCATTCTAGATCATATTTACTTTATTTTATTGAAGGGTCACTATATGTGACTACAGGGTGACTCATATCTTTGTGCATGGTTTCTTGTTCTTTTTATACAACATTGTTACCTATGACAGTGAAGATTACTTTCTTCACAGCCTTTGGTCATGTCCCCTGTAGTTACCTTATATGTACTATGTAAGTCTTGGGTATTGCCCAGACTATAAAGTCTGTACCCTTTTGAGAATGCAGCACCTTCTTTCCAGCCCAATCTTACAATTCTATGTAAGTGTTTTCTCTACCTCATCCAAAACCTCATCATCTTTTCCACTCATATCTGGTCCTCATACTTGATCAGGAATTCATTTTATCTATTTGGATCTTTCTATTTCAACCAGGTTCATCCAGATTGACTGTCTCACCCACAGGAAAGTCTTTGCATACATATTCTTCTCATTATTAACCTACCTCAGACCCTTTGGGATGAGTCTTATGTAGCTCACACCCACCCTGTATCTTTGCTAGTTTTTTCTAGCTTTCTTTAGGGTTTGACACCCCTACACTGACCATCTGTTTTACAATTGGGTCCACCATGGGGAGTTTTGACAGGTTGATGGGAAGGTCACTTAGACCTACTCCAGGGTGATTGGAGATTAAAGATCTTCTAGCTAATTTCCACCACCTTGAACTCTCCACAAAATCCAAGTTTCTTATCCTGGTTACTCCAGAAAAAGCTCAACACAACCAGTTTCACTCTCCCATTTCCTCACTTTCTGACCTATCATTTATGTATCTCAAGTGCTTTCATCCACTCAATCCCACAGCAGACTCCTTTCACCACCCAATATTGTTCGTCCACTTTAGTTCCCCTCTCTCCATTAACATCTCTCTTCACTTCTGAGTCGTTCCCACTTTTGTCTCCATTATTTAACCTGACCCCCTCTCCTTCTCTATCTTTCCTCTTTGACTTCAGTACCTATCCTTCTGAACCCCATTCAGAACAGCCTTCTCTACTACATACTTCTTCCTCTTCCTCTTCCTCTTCCTCTGTTTTATTTTCTGTTTTATCACTCTTTTCAGCCTTACCTGATCCTAACCCAGTTACTCCACCTGCTAATTCTCAACAGAATCTGCCATTACCAATGGCACAGCCAATTCAAATGCCACTTTGCAGAACCCCTAATGTCCTGAAATTTGATGAGAAGTCTCCCTCTAAGCTTCCTCCATTTTTGAAAGATATTGAATACCTTGGTGATGCCATCATCCTTGATGAGGCAAGAAAAATCAGGGCTATCCTTTGATATACCATGCTAGATGAGGCAGAATCGTGGCAGACTCTTTTGAAAGCAACTGCCATCCCTCTGGATTGGAATATGTTTGTTTCAACCATAAAAAAATTGTACCTGGGTTGTAAAGATATAAACTGCTATTGTCAGGCTAATATTCAATACCTTGTTCAGGATTACCAGGCAAAGCAAATGCAGGACAGAAATAAACTCAGAGGATATACCTGAGTGTTCCAGAAATTCTCCATTGCTAATTGCTAACTAGAAGCTAGCTGAGGTGGAGCATGACATGCTCTACCTCAATGAATTTCCATCTGCCTTGCAACAAAAAGTATGGGAACATTTACTGATCACCAAGCAGGATATCCACCCAGATGACCCCTATCCAATGAGTGACATCATCACTGTCACCCAGTTTCTCCTAATAGGATCAGCCTTTCACTCATTGCTCTTTCCTGCCATAACTGCACAGCCCAGCTTTGTCACTCAACCTGCATTTACCACCCCATGCCAACAACAACCTGCCTACACACCACCTCACCTACCTCCACATATCACTCCTGCAAACCTGGTGTTCAACCCAGCAACTGGTATCAAGATTGAAGCTACATGTACTGTAGGCAATCCATTCACCACTCCTCTGCAAGTCCTGTGCAGGAGCTGGACATTTCACCCAGTCATATTTTATATTTTGCCCAAGTTCAACTCTGGTCCTCTGGGCCTATCATCAAGAACTTTGCTGCGTTCTCAAGCAGGACTTGTCACCAGATCTTCAGACTTGTACTTAGTATCTCCTTTTCATCTTGGTTTCTTATTCTCTCTTATTTAGTATTAGCTCCAATTATTACTTACCTCTATACCTGTGTCTCACCTAGGGTACAGCTCCGGATTCCTCTTATCCAGAGCTGTGCTCTAGGATACTTACTTCTGACTTCCATTCCCTCTTACCAATCGCTTAGGACTCTGTTACTAATCATTCTCTGACTCTGTATATAAACCTCTGATTTCACTCATATGCTTCTTAGTTTGAATATTAACTAGAATAACTCTCCTAACTTCCATTTGAGTCTCGATGACTCTTCTCTGACATCTCCACTCAACTTGACATCTTTATGTCTTAAGTCTTACCTCCGATCTCCACATAACTGGGACTAAACTCTTGTAAGGGCACACCACATATGATGAAGCCAAGTCCCACTCTCTACAGTGGCTCAAAAAACTATCCGCATGTTTGTACATTTTCAACTAAAGCTGATATCCTGCAACAACCCTAACCTGGACTGTCATTTTGTTAGTGTATAAAATAAGGTACTTGCCATTGGCTGTCTATAGCATCAAGAATCAAGGCAATTGGTTGAGACCTGATAAAATGGCAACCATTTCAAAATGATAACTCATTCAGACAGTTTTTTGACTTTACATAATTTAGATATTTAGTACTTGGTATGAGCCCCTTTTGCCTTGATAACTGCTTCAAGTCTTCTAGGCATGCTTTCTATCCACCTTTGACACTGTTCCACAGAAATTCTTCCCCACTTCTCCACTACTCTTTCCCAT
>JBBPRB010000056.1:0-34237 GCA_038092815.1 Hortiboletus rubellus
AGAGCGTCAGCTGGTCAGGAATATACACTGGTCGGGACACTTACTCGGTCCTGATCGGTACCGTAGGGCAATGAGCATCCGGCCCAAGGTACGGAGGAAGCCGGGGCGATCGTCATTTGTAAGGGACAAACCAAGTGAGAGCGTCGCGCGCGTGAGATGCATCGTCTCATAGTGATAAAAGTACCCTCCACTAACAATGGAAGGCATCGGGAAATAGACGCTAGATATTGTATGGTTCAACATACAGGTAAAAAAGGAAAAAAAAGTTGGACTTACATTATGTCCCAGCTCTCCAAGAAAATAGTGTCGCACGACGCCACAACGAGCGAGCGCCGAGCTCGAGGGGGAGAAGAAAGGTCTTCTTAACTGCAGAGTGGGACCTACCGGAAAAGAGATGGACTGCCAACACTGTATGATATTGTCGTTTTCGCACGTTGATCGTGACCCTAGAACTACAACGTTAACACGTATACCGTTCTGTTGTGGTGAAACTCCTGTCTGGTTTGAAGCTCCGGTGCAATGATAGCGATACAGGTCAGTACTATCTCCTCGTACGACATATGAGCCAAGTCCGAGGGATATTAGGCCCGGAACCACAGCGGTATGCCGTTGAACTCACTTCCGGAACGTAAAGCCGGCTCCGGTGTTTCCTCTGGCTGGGCATACAACTCAAGTTCTCTCAAACACTGTTTAAGTTAATATCGATGGTTCGAGGCCTTTGGTTAGCCTCAGATCCTCTGGATGGCCAGGGTATCTTCCGAAATTTCACATGGGTAAAACTAAGAGAACTCGAATCTGTGATTCGTCCTTCCATTCTTGGAAACATACCTCAGGTCATCACCTCGCCTCATTTCCGCCACTGCCTCTCTCATGAAGAATGTCTGCCCTCACCACGTTCGACGAATTCTGTTTCTCTGATTGGTATGTGGCGATACTTCAGCGTATCCTCTTTCCATGTAAGACCGAAGAGGAGATAAAGAAGTGGGAAGAAAAAGTCATTTCTCTGTTTCTTCTCGACAGTTCTGCAGTAAGATATAATTCCGTGTGTGTTGTGAAGCAGGGTTGGTTCATTATGGTAGATCTCCTTGGCACAACAATATCTGGCCGAACACGGAATCCAGAACCAGGATATCAACCCACACCTGCAGGCCCTTGTCGTATGTGAGAAAATTTGGCTGGAAATGCTGAATCTCCCACTGGAAGCGTATGGCGGCCATGATGTCCTACGAAGCGTGCAGCTGCGCACGGCAGCAGTACTTGGAGTAAGGGTCACATTCTTGCATGTCCATTGTACTTCACGTTAATGATAATCATTCCATTCAAAGCACGCGGCAATGGAAAGCCCGTTCGTGATGGACTCAACCGATCATTTCAACCCAGGGCTAGACCCAGAACCTGCACAAGGAGCCGCACTGACCTCGCGGAACGGTTCGGAGTGGTTCGCCGAAGTAGAAGATGATCTCCGTGGCCTCGTCTTGCGATGGGTATGTGCTTTCAATAACTTTTTTTTAGAGAATCCGTGTGAGGTGTGTAACCTGTTCATGGGGTGCAATATCTACCTCCATTTACTAGATTCTGACATCTTTTTGTTTGCGTTTCTGCTCCCCAGGAAACCGAATCTATAGCCATACAGGCTCTCCGTGAGTTGCGAGAAGTGGCGAAGAGAAAGAGAATTCAACACGAACTACGACCGTTCATCCAAGTGAGTCAAAGATTGAACCTCCCATCACTCAAATCCATTCAGTTCCATTTCCTGTCTCACGATTCCTGATCTCCATCTCTAGAGTATAGGCCTGGCAAAAATTATTCTTTTGGTTGCAAAGCCCTCCATGGAAATTTCCAAGACGTCGGCTTTTCTGCAAGACAGCTTCAGAAAGTACCAGTGGAGGGAGACGTTGTTGTCTTGTCTGGCAGGACTCACGGAAGGATTTGTTCCTAAGGAGCCGAACGATATCTTAAGTGAAATGGAGAAGCTCACAGTCACAAACGACAGCACATCGCATATTCATCCTCGAAAGTTCTTGCAGCTCATCTCCGACCGGAACATGATTCCGATGGGCGCCAAGCCAAACTCTATTTTTTTCCTTTGCTCGGAGCAGAACTTCTTGTCTGCGTGTTTTGATTGGCTCATAGGGTGTATTTACAGTACCTGCGAGATGAAGGTGAGCACCTTTTTCATTTGTTCGGGCAGACGCTCAAATTCTCCAAAGTTTGTGCCAGGCGACGCGAAGAAAATGTATAGCGCCGTATGTCGGCTCAGTGAGGAATCCTGGTCAAAGTGGAACATTTCCCCTGAGATAAAGGATATTCTAAGCCTGAGCAAAAGGCTACGGGACGACCGTAAAGATTGGAAGACCGATGCGCATGAAAAACGGAACCAGAACCAGAACCGGAATGGCCAAGGTCGGGAATGCAAGACCTGTGCACACTTGGACAATTCGCAAAGATGCATTCGGAACGTGCTAGTCTGTGATGCCGGCCTGGACAGCGAGCTCGAAAATAAGTTGATCATTCCGGAAGGGGAAAACGTGACAAGTCCACAGGTAGGTTCGAATGTCCCGACGGAAGTCTGAGATTTGGATACCGAATCTGTCTCTCAGCCGAGTGCTCCACGTGGTATTTCAGGAAATTGTGTCCCATTCGGAACGCTCGACCTGGAGAAGCTCAAGTTCGATCGGGATATCTATGATCGCTGTGGCAAGTTGGTCCTGCACTTGATCGACGTCCGCACGGGAGAGGAGGTGGGTTTCCATCCTTGCCGCATGAGTAGAGGACGGTACGGTTCACGTGTTATATCTATGCAGGTCGCTGGTGTTGTTTTCAACTTTCTCAATGATGACGAAATTCAACGACTGGAGATAAACCAGGCCAAGATAAAGATCCTGACCACCAAACTGAAGCGCCGCAATGCCCTGTCTGATTTGAGTTACGGTGAGATGCGTGCGCTTGGCTCCCGCCAGCCATCTGGAGGACGAGCTGGGGATGGATATGCACCTTACCCATCCACTAAAGTCCTAACCCGAGAAGACATTCACACCCTCTTCAGTCATGCAGCGGTACATGCCCATCCACCGTTCGTACACTCACACGTTCCCGAATGGCTGACTATCGTCTGACAGGACATCGAGTGCTTGCTCGCAAAGCTGGAGCCACATGCTACTTCCATCGTGAAGGAGATGAAGGACCTCGGACGGGAAGCTCACGTACTCGGACATTATGGAGTCACGGCGTACCACTGCTGGAATTACATCGCACCTCAACATTTCGACAACGACAGTACCTGGACTGTGTCTTATCAATTGCTAAAGGACGGTTGTATGGAACACGAGTTCAATTTTTGCTTCTCACACTGGGGAAAGGTCTTAGAAACCAAGAAAAATTGCGTTTGGTGAGTTGTTATGTTTGTAGCTATCACTCCTTTCCGGTGCGCTTATCCGTGCTATGTACCAGGTGGTTCAGAGGCGATCATTTACATGGAACTATAGCCCCTCACGCTTCCACATTGCGTCAGGGAAAACATATATCCCAAGGCATTGCAATAACACTCCCGAGTAAGTCATTGTCTATGGCCAGAAAGTATGCACAAGCACGGTGGAGCTGGGAGCCTTTGTGCAACATTTGGGAAACTTGCCTGTAGTTTTTTTTGTCTGATCATACATTTCCTGATTGTTACCCGTGCACCACTTTCCTTCTGAAATCATGAAAACATTGGAACTCTCCCACTTCTTTGACAACCAGAAACATGGAATATTGTCAGAAATGCAAGTGTCCATTAATCCACATCAAACCTGCATAGACCCTCCATCTCAGAGACTTTCTTGTCCCTAGCATCAAAACTTCAGTCATTTTGAGCATCATGAACTAATTTTGTGCATCTTCTTTTCTTGGTTACATTAGACATACTTCAAATGGAATATATAACCATCAACAACATTGCAAGCCAAGAATGCTTGCAATCTTTGCCATGATCTGGATCATATCTTCTTTGTACACAACCCACCTCTTCTTCAGGTCTCTGAATTGTGTTCCCAACTCCTTGACGATCTTCCCCAGCTCATCCATGTCATCTTATCTTATGATTGCTGGAATGCAGCCATTGTGCCTATCCGATGGTGAATTACAGACATCCATCCCTGACTTCTTTAGTCAAAAGATATGATACAGAATGATGAACAGATTCACATTCAATTGTGCATCTGATTTTGTGCAAGACACACTCATCACATGCACATTGTGTCATTCCTGGTGGGCCACACACAAGCTGTGCCATGTTATCCACAAGAACCACAAATCCAAGCAAAATAAGCATCGTAAGATTTTGCTACTCCATGCATGACTTGTCTTAGAACCAACTAGGGTAAAGGCTTTGACAGGGACAACCCCTGTCTCTCCTTCCTTTCCTTTCTGTTTTGCCTCCCCTAACCATTTCCTATTTACTTCTTCTTTCATTCCTCTTCCTTGCTCCCAGTCAATTCCACTGTGATTCCGGTTCCGGTTCCAGGTTCCGGTTCCGGGTTCCGATATCTGATTTCTATCTTCTGTGCCTTTCCAGACCCCTGGCCCATTTCCTTGCCATTCACACTTCCAATTATGTCTGTTCCATTCATCAAACGCCTGGCCTGGACACAACCAACTTCCTCACACTCACACTCCCTCCCTCCCACACATCCATTGCCCATGGCCATCCATGTAGATGTGAGACCAAGTCTCTTTTTCTTCCTAGTGTGTTCTGGTACATCTGGTGTTGAGGCTTGCCTTTTGTTCTTTGCATCTGAAGTGCTTCCATCTATTCTAGAAGTATGTGTGTCTGTGATGGAATAGTTGTCGGAAGGAAGAGTACTTCTTTTAGACTCCCAATCCTCTGTGGTTTCTACTACCCCCTGCATGCTTACCTTTGTCTGTCAGATTTGAGGTACCCTCAGAAATGACAGTTTGTTCTGTAGAAAGGGTGTTACAAGGCTAGTTTTGCATGGTGGGCTCCAAAACTGTTATGCATGGTCATCATCCTGATCTGTCTTTCACAGGGTGTAGTGGCCATGCCCACCTTTGTCCATGCATGCATCATTTGAAACAAGCATATGTAGATGTCTCAGGAAACCTTATATCAGCTATAGGTTCAAGAGTCTAAGTTGAAGTAGAACAGGTGTAAAAAAAAAGAAAAGACCAAACTCACTGGATGCAGGTAGCATTTCCCACCAGAAATCTCCCTCATTTGAGCATTCATGGGAATGTCCACATAGCTAGAAGCTGTGACCAAGGGATCTCATACACATGCTTCATCAAAGCAGAGAGTTTCAAGAGTCATGCCACCACGTAGTGATGGAACAGCATATGTACAGCTCAGGCTTCCAAAAAGCCTGGGATGTGGAGAGACAGGACTGGGTGGCAGAAGGCTGGTCTGAAATATACACACACACATACATTATATACATTGTATTATTGTATACCTTGTAGAATGTCACCAATAAGATACTTACAAACTCAGAGTTCAATTTATCTCACATCCATGGTGCCCAGATTTTCTTTGGGCCAAGCATACACGGAATGAGTTCCAGGGCAGTGTGTATGCAAATGCTGACATGTAGGACAGTATTGTCAATGTTGCAGGAGATATTCATAACAGTGACACCAATGACAAGCTTGTATTGCTTTGACAAATTCCTGGAGCCTTTAGGGTTCCAGGTTTGTACACAGAAACTGCATGTATTATTGTTGTTTTACAGAAATATAGTTTTTAAAAAAAGGGATGGCTGATGAACTCCCCTGAAAAATGAGAAATGAACTTTGATAATTGCTGTATCATCCTACAAAGGGTCCTTCCTGGATCAAGTTAGGTATGTCATGGTGGTTCCAGGTACCTGAGACTTTGAGGATGTCAATTGTTCCTACTAGTTAGTTTTGTATGCCAAATGATCATCAAGGCCACGCTGGATTGTAGTGACACATGAGCTCACTGGGAAGTTGAGGACATGGTATGTTATTTGTGAACATATGAATACATATTTCATGAAATTGCAGAGTCATGATGTAGATCAGTGGACTCCTCAGTAAGATATTGAGATTAGGTGTATAGTACATTCCTCACATTTAAACTTCAGAAGTTGATAACAATAATGATAAGTAGTTCAATGAAAAAAAATGCAGTTAGTCATTCCCAACAGGTTACTCATCCACATCCTTCCAACAGCTGATCATACTCTCTGCTGCTTTGTGCCAGTGACTGAAAAACTTGCTTTCTCTGCAGACATAGGATTCTTTCAAATGCACTGGTTGCATCTAGGAGATATCACTTACAAGTGCAGTTACCAGCCAAGTCCTTCTATATTTTCAGCCTGGTTGTAATGTCAGAAAACCATTTGTCAGTGTAATGATATAGGGGGCTCACTTCATTCAATACTTCTGGCAGTGGGTATGCATAACTTTGCTGCAGCAACCTTTGAGTGTGTTTTGGCCAGACTTGTCAAGAAGTAATCCAGGATAGCAGGGACTGCAATGAAATATTTTTGGTTTTCAAGGTTGGTCTCTGTCTCTTCAGATGCAGACCACCCCACACTCTGCTTGTCTGTATCCTCTTCACCCAAGGCAAACTTATTATCAATTTCTGCTCATCACCCTTCCTCTTTGAGCTTTGTACTGAATGGATACTTCTCCAACTGTATATAGATATTATCCAATACTTGAACAAGAAAAGCAGTGAATGTGGCATACCTCAGCAAAAATCAAACCTTCCAGGGCAAAAAGAATATATGGGGTGTGACAATCACTTCAATTAGGTCCTTGACAGACAGCTGCAATGCATAAAGAAATACAGGAGAAAACTCTGTGCAGACTTCATTGAACATACATATGGGTGGGTGGGACAACAATATACTTGTTAAGCTTGCAAAACTCTGCAAGATGAAGTTGGGGTTTACTCTTCTTGCTTTTGCTCCACACAACAGAAGGAGAATTGCCTTGGAAGTAGAGAAGAATAAATCAGACATTGATGCTACATAAGTAGGATGTGGATTGGCTGGTTAAATTTGGTTTTGGCATATACAACCTGTATGGCAACCTGGTGGAATTGTCACATGAATAAATCAGCCATTTCTAGTAATTCAGGTTGTCCTTCTCTGGACCAAGTAGGATTTGTCACACTGGCTTTCACTTCCCATATTAATGCAGGCATATCCTCAATCTTCCCCTGGGTGGGTTTTTGACTGAAGCCAGATTGGACAACAATAATGGTAAACTCAGGTGCTCAAAAATCCTTGGATATTTTCAGATATTTTTGAGGAAAAGAGCCTGAGTGAAGGTTCTTGAATTTTGTGGCTATAATTCTTGCACTCATGCAAAAGAAGGTAAGAATGAAGTTTACTATCCCATAGAGGGAGCTTTTGTCACCTGGGTTGTTGGATGCATAGTCTAACAGCACTCAAAGACAACTGAAATACTCCTGCATGGAGCAATGTTCTACCTATTTGTAGCAAACAGAGCACTTAGAGATATCAAACATTGGAACCTAATGAGCTTACCATGCCAACCAGACAATCTGAGAAAGACACTATGAGTTTGAGGGCTCAAGTTAATGTATAAGAGCACACAGAGTGTAATGTTATGAAGGGTGGATGTGCTAAACACCTTATGTACAATGAGTGCCATTACTGTCTTTCAATAACAGAAAGTGGGCTTGTGGATGCCAGACTGCTGGTAGTCTAAGCATGCTGAGTACAAGAATTTCAGGCATACTATGGCCTTTAAGAATCCAGAAGGGCTTAAACTTTATTGTTCTCCCCAGTTCATTGCTGTGTTGCTGTTCCATGCTATTGTTCACCAGCAGCTAGTGATGGTCCAATTGTCTTCTATAAACAAAGTGGCTGTGGGTGTATTTGCTAATCAGTCTTACAACCAACTCAAGTAGGAAATCAATTCTCACCACATGATTGTGATTAGTTCAGTATGTCAAGTGCAGCAGCTTCCCTGAGCAACTCTATCATACCATGTCTCCAGGCCAGTCACAACTATCCACATACTCAGACTGTGAATATCAAAAGTAGTGTTGTGTGCATGCTGTTCTCTTCACTTGCCAAATGCTACTAACACCCCAGGTAGTCTAAGGAAATGCTCCAGTGTTATGCATTGCAGTGTCCCATGTCCCAACTCCTGGACCAGTATCACATCACTGCAGCCAACCCAGAGCTTCCATTGATCCACTTCACAATTCCCATCCAATTTTTTGATCTCCACAAATATGCAGACAATCACGGTTTGAACAAGTACTATCCCAACTTTCCCTGTGTACTATCTCCCATTTCTGTGCTTGTGGCAACAGAACATTTGTCACAGGAGGTCCAGTATGAACTCAAATTTGGCTGGCTATTTGTGTCCACAGCTGACTGTGGTATAATCCTGTCACTCTATGACAACTTCACAAGGGAGGGAAACATGCTTATTGATGAGGATCAAGAAGATGTCATCCAGTTGGTGTAGGAAGAACTTAGGTTGGACAAATCTGTGCAGCTGAAATGGTATTTTGACATAGATGATTTGGGCAACTCAGATGATGAGACTGACTAGGTGGGTCCCTTTGGCCTTGTGAGGCCAGGAATGCTAACTAATATATATCTAGCCAACATGCATGATCAAGATAGTGATGTTT
The DNA here is from genome assembly GCA_038092815.1 of Hortiboletus rubellus. Taxonomy (NCBI): domain Eukaryota; kingdom Fungi; phylum Basidiomycota; class Agaricomycetes; order Boletales; family Boletaceae; genus Hortiboletus; species Hortiboletus rubellus. The sequence continues at coordinate 8,639 of JBBPRB010000056.1, forward strand.
CATCACAGGAGACATTTTATTGATATGGATATTGGGTGTGGCCCCTCCATTGTAGGCAATGAGTAGCTGCTTCACCTTCCTTTCACCACTCACTGCAAGCTAGAATTCATTGCACATATCTAGGTAGCAAGACAGGAGAGAAGTTATATAGAACACGACCTAATGTCACTGTTTTTAGACTCAATGATACCTATTTACAACAGTCAGCTGTAATTTTGAGCCTCCCAGCTCCAGGTTTGCCCAAAGGACTGTTGAACCTATATCAATATGGTCTGAACTTAGGGATGATAAGGATAACACCTCTGAGTCTTTCGTGACACCAGGGCTCTGCAAGAAAGCGTCATGAGGTGTAGCCATGGGTGCAGAACGAGAGATGGACAAGAATCTTAATGAGATCAGATGCTCTTGCAGTGATACCAGACCCCTGTGTGTGGGATGGTGTACGGGGCCTGTGCTTGCTGTATCACCGTATGTCACAGAAAGACATGAGTCAAGCAAGACGTACGAATTCTGAAGGGAATGTACACGTTGGGACATCCTCCTCACTGAGCGTCGTACTGGCACTGTCGATGTCCATGGTCGTGTCCCGCCACTTCCGCTCCTCCTGGGTGATTCGTCCACATTCGCGCTCGATGTGCTCATGCTTGCGTTCTTGGTCAAGGGTGTTCTTGAAGTTCTTGGAGCGGCAGTGGGCATTTTTGGTCTTGGCAGTGTTTTTTGAGGGGCGTGGAGGGGTAGGAACAAGGTCTGTTGGTGGGATGGGTCAGCTGAGCATGTGCGAATGGGTGTGTGCGATGTCATGCCACCCTTGTCTGGTGGAGCCATTGGGTAGCCTGTTGAAGGGGGAGGTCAGCGGAGCAATGAGGGGTGACTATGCAGGTGATCAATTACAAAGCCCCAGAACATGGGCATGCTTTCTCCCCCTCCCATGACCACGCTCGTACCATCGTACACATTCCCCTTGACAAACATGGCCAAGTAACATGGTGAAGTGCGATGCCAAGGACGGCGTGCGCACGTTTGGGGGGTTTCTCAATTGACTTGGATGCCATGCTTTAATGCATGCAGGGACTTGTGTTGGTTTTTCTTTTCTGTTCCTTTCCCAGAAGACGGGATTAATGAAATCGAAAACCACTCATCATGATGTACTAATCCACTGGCTTTGTTGAGGAGCATTGTATGCAAACGTTTCTTGACTGGCACGACAATGGGAGGGGGACGTCCGGCTTTCCATACATGTTGATGAACTCGGGTGCGATGACTGACCACTCAAAGTGCTTGTTCGCAATAACATGAGGTCATCAGCAAAAGTGTGCGTCGTGAGGAGGACGACAGAATGGATGGAAATGGACCTAAGGCTGTAGAGGCCTTTGCGTTGTTGTCGTATCTTGGAACTGGTAAATTGGCCGCTGCGATCGCTGGCGAAAGAATATCGTGGAGGAAGCTGGGCGCTGAGAAGCAAAGGGACACACTTACTTCATCACTCCATACTAGGCAAACGCGGTCGTTGGTGGGCAGGACAACGGGTAGGTCCATTATGTACATGGTTTGAGGTGTCGAAACAAAGAGAAAAAAACGGTAGACTCACAGTGATGGAGTCCATGAGCGAGCAGAGGAACAAAGGTAGAGGGATGGGCAAGTTGATGCCGGCAGAGTGCAGGCAACCACATGTAAAGTGTAGACAGGTAAGTAGAGTGCGTTAAGTGCGCATGGACCGAAAAACTTACCAAACATCGGCTGCCGCAGTCTGCCGGTCTCCGTTCGACGTCACGTACCTGGGCCGGGGAGATGGCAGCCCACTGACAGAAATTGTGCGAGTGTCGGGTAAACTCATTGGAGGATTGTTGCAGACTCGATGGGTAGAATCTAGATGGGTTATCCATCGAGGCTGGCTAGTACCTTCTCGATCATCATGTTCCAAGGCCAAGATATTACATCCTACATCCAATTGACCCTTAGAAGTGTCGTCCAAGTTCCACATTTTGCGTAATGACACCCTGGTGTAGGGGACAATGAGTTTGGTGCAAGGTGAAAGCACAGGCTTGTGGTTATATGCGCGAGGAGCCTCCTGAATTGGATACAACCGATGGTGAGCTAGGCAGCGGTGCTAGTAGATGACGAGGGACCTTGTTGCTCGTGTGGGTTGAAACGGTGGAATTTCCTGTACTGGAAGGGGGTGTGAAGGACGCTATATTAACCATGTCATGTAGCCTGAGGGATGTACTACGAAACAGATTGAATACATGGACGGATCACGACATGAGCCAAGTAGACAGAGCGATGAAACCTCCGGAATCTTGCTTCCGGGGGTCTTCCGGGGCTACACGGTGATGCAGGGAGAGTGTGGCGAAACGTTCTGAACGAACCATTATCACGCATACCATTTTTTTACGTGACCAGACTGCAGCTAGCTTGAAGGTCTGTCATCGCGTATCTACAGCAGTCTACCTGTTAATCGAATGACTGCCAAGCGCTAACGGTATAACTTTGGGATGATGATCACTCCCGGATGTGCAGACTCAGTCCACTCTGCGGTTTCCAGTCTCTCAACACTCATTCAAGGCGAAATACAGCTTCTCTCTCATGAAAACTTAGTCTGCATTAGCGAGGTAAACTACCTGATACAGGACTATGAAAAGACCACAACGAAATGGCCATCAAGGCAGCTGGCCTTTCAACTTTGTGACCTGATCCTGCAGGTCAGAAATCAAGGTCATCATCCGCAACCTGTCCTCTTGGTACGATGCAAACATCTTCTGCATTGCCATAACTTGCTCCCTCATCTCCGTGTGGGACTGCATCGATTTATCGGGATGTTGTGAAAGAGATGGCTGGGACACGGCTGCTTTTCCTCGAAGACGACGAATGGAAAAAACGCCTTGGATATTTATTCTGGCAATGTGCAATAGAAGAAAAAAGAAATTGGACTCACCTGCGATGTGGCAACGGGTTTTCTGTGACACGCAGACAACACAGGCTCGTTTCTCATTCTGCGAGGCCGAGGTTTGTGGTGGCCACACGCATTCAGAACCACGGTACTTGCATGCATCACAGATCTGTGATCAACGTGTTAACGTGGAAGTGAGACTCAGCAATGAGGCTTACCTTGGCAGGCCCTGTGTCTTCCGATGGTTCCGCTTGAACCCGTGGATCCGCCAGGCCGCTGATATTTGAGGGACCTGCCTTGTCGGTGTTGTAGTTGTTGTCGTCGTTGTCGTCATCGCTATCGATGATGCGGCGCCTCGATTTCCTTTTCCTTTTTGGAGGTGCTGCCACCTCCTCGTCTGCAATGCGCTTCTTGCTCCTCATGACGACCTCGACACCACCAGATTTGCGGGATCCGGCAGTCCCTCCGTTGGAATGCAGGTTGACGTCCTTGGACTTGATAACTATCATAGCATTAGCAAACATATTGACCAGCCTAATCAAGCACGTACTCACCATCCATGCTCCCTGCAGCATTGGGTGCAGGTGGTGCATTCTTGGTCTGCGTCAGCTTGAGTTTGATTCTTGGGATATGAGCTGGCTGGTTTGACAACCTTCCTACCGTGTCCGAATGGACCACAGTTGATGGGGGTGGTGAATATTCCTTCAATGCAACTAGACAGTCATTAATATCAGGCTGGACATCCAAAATAAGGGTCAACTCACCGGATGGCGGAAGAATATTCCACCAAAGATCGGCAGTCGAACTCTGAAGCTTGGGGAGAGTGTCGGGCGATACTTCCACATACTCTGGACTAGACACAGATGGATCGTCTGCACGCACTTGATCGAAGTGGAGTGTGTTAATCTCCATACCACCACTGTAGTGTTCGAACAGCATTTGGCTCAGGCTCCCCAGAATCTTCGGGTGTGGGGAGGACGCTGAAGGTTGGGAAAGCAAGTCCTGAAAACAAGGTCGCATAAATCTAATCATTAATAACACTTGGAACGTGATTCACTCACCAGCTCTAAGGAGAGATTATCACGCATCCACAGCGCCCAGGTTTCCTTTGAAGTGCGGATACGAGGAACAAGCTCGAGTGCGGCCTGTACACGGACTGCAGCGAGGAGAGCGTTTTGATCTATTTGATAAGAGCTCATCACGGTGGCAAGCAGTTCAGCTTGAATAAGTCTCGGATGAGGAAGCTAAGTCAGGTGCGAAACTGGTGTGGAAGTTCGGCCGTGTGAGAACTTACGTAAGCATTGTTCCGATCACGAGCCCCAGCGTCACCCCGACGGAGTCCTGCCAACGGCTTTTTTCACCTTTGCTCACCTCCGTATCTCCATAGGCCCCTTCATGGATCAGAACGTAACATTAATCAGTGTAAAACATCTCAACTCTCTCCGGGATGTTGCACACACGAGCGTCATTGACGCTGCCGATGGCGAGTTCTCTAACGTAGAGACGACCTACGTAAATGTAAGCCAAGATTCTTTCATGATTTCATCACGCTTACAGGTTGCACAGACCGTGTGTAATGCGATCCGAGGTACCAGTGCACGAAAGAAAAACGACGAAGTCATCAAGTTCGTGTGGCCAATAGTCCCCAATGGAGCTGAAAGAGTAGCGCAACTGCTACGGAAGGAGCACGAGAAGATACTCACGGGTGAGTCTCGGTTCCAAATGCATGTGCTCTCCGTGCTAACCGTGCTATAATTGTTTAGCCTCGCAAAGTATATCTAGCGCCAGCGGCGTCGCACAAGAGGTGAGTGAGAAGTTTCAGAAATGTAAGGAATATTGATCCAATTTTTTGTCCTCTTTAGGCCACAACTTCGAAGAAGCGTCGAGCAGAAGGTCCGGCAGATGAAACTCTGGCTATGCGCCAAAAAGCCTCCATAAAGCGGCTGGTCGACTTTCACCTTAATTTGTTGCAGGATTTGCTGAAGGGGGAGCCAATTGCTGAGAAAGCAGTGCAGTTGCTGGACGACAGCAAGGTCGTGGTGGATGGTGGCGCCAGCGCGGAGATACTGGAGTGGCATCTGGGCAATGTCCGGGAATTGGTGGGAGGTCTACCCGGAAACGAGATTGCTTCCGCCTTGAGTGTGCTCGGCCATTGTATATCTCACGGGAAATCTGTTGGACTTTGAGTAGTGGAGTACAATTCGTTTTGAAATGCTATAGGACATGTATGAGGGCAACACAATGATATATCACGAGTGTATAATTGAAAGGGGTGGTTCCGTTGATTTATGGGAGAGTCTCCGAGTGTTCCGAGATCGGAAGAGTACATCTCGCGGGAAATCTGTTGGACTTTAAGCATTAGAATACCATTTGTCTCGAAATATGCTGAAGGCCGTGTATGAGGGGAATACATTGGTATCTTACGAGTGTGTAATCAAAAGGGATGGTTCTGGGAGAGCTTCCGAGCCATCCGATATCGGAAGATCATAGGCTAGGAGAGATGGCTGATAGATAAGGAACATATCTCCGGGGGGATAAACGTAGCATACCTGCATTGATTCAAAAACAAAAACAATTCATTCATTCCGACCACGAAGCCATGAGGCCTTATGTTTGTGGACCTGATGCACGGCAGTACAGCAACCAGATTACATAATCATAAACTACTTAAACTTTAATACGCCGTACCATTTACTTTAGGTTCACTCTTATTCCAACATACATTCCAACATGGAATCACTACTCGCAACTTCTTTCCAAGACGACCGCACCGTGTTGTCAGTCGACATACGTGACGTTGGTGCCGGAGCTGCTTCATTGTACATCTTGAACCGCAGTGCGTGGCCACCAAGGCCTGTCGTTGGGGATTTCTCGTATGATCTTGGTAACTCGACATTCAACGTCTACCACCCGAATGGATGGAAGAACATGACGATGGATGACGTGAAGTCCCGGGCGTGGCATCCGAGTGGAAACCGAGCGATCGTGTCATTCACCGCGGGCGGGCTACCTTACTGGATGCCAGCAAACAATGACGAAGAAGAAGGCACGCGCGCATGCAAATTTGGTACGGTAAACGACCTTCTGAACCAATTCAAGACAACGTGCGATGCAAAAAGAATCAAGGTGTCAGTTTCCCCTGCCACCCATAGTAAGTCGCACCATTCTTCAGTTCCACATGGGAGTTGATTATGGTGGTGCAGAGAGAAATGTTGCACAAGTAGGAAGAGAAGAGATGGAAGCAGAAATGCAAGGGAACGATACACGGAGTAAGGATGAACAATTCTATTATCACGACTTAGACAGCTGATGGTCATGCCAGAGCGCATGCGTGCTATGCCCACAACAGAAGCCTCCACAGTGGGAAGGGACATGAAGGATCCGGTGAGTGTCTGATCCTAAATATACTCCCTATTCTGAATTTGGAGTCTAGTTACGATTCATCCGCTCTTCCGTCGGGTTTCCGGACGGCTCGGAAACAATGGACTGGCACGCAGGATACAGGACGTTCAAACCGTTCGCTGGGAATCGGTGCAAAAGAGTGGGTTTGTACGCCTTTTGACCGTTTATTTTGATTGAAACGTTGTTACAAAGGACGAGGAGGAATTGCTGGTGAGGGAGCTCGCCAGGCGAGCATCCCTGGAAACCTCCATCTCGCAAGAGTGTAGCCCGGGACCCAACGCCTTTCAAGCGAATGAATTGATGGTCGAGCTCGAGCTCGATCCGATCTTACGTTTCCCAGGCGATGAAAACGATGACGACGTGGAACAGGCCTGGAAAGCGCTTCTAAGCAAAATACGATCGCACATGGCAAACTCTACATCGGTCATCATTCGAGACTGCAACCCCAGCTTGACTCGGAAATTTTCCAAGGCATTCATGAATTTCCAGGGTGGATCTCTCGGCGATAGATGTCAATGGCTCGACGGCGTACTGTACGCCATCAACCGGGAAGCTGCCGATTCCATTCCCTATCATCGAACAACAACCTTGGGAGCTTTCGTCGACTCGATCCACGACCCGTCCACGTGTGGAAACTTCCTGGATGGGAAGGATTCCAAGCCATGTCATCCCATGTGGATGACGCCACTCCTTGACTCGACCGTGGCATGGAACCAAACCATGCACCTCAACTTCACCCAGAAATAAAAGAAAAACAAGAAGTGTTCACCTTCTGTCGTCATTGACGATCATGGACCAACCGTCATCCGCTGCTCAACATGGAACTCCCTGGGTTGGAGGCTCATTACTCACCCCGGATTCGTAACGTTCCCCCACCACGACTGCTGCGGAATGTGTACCTATGTCATCGGAAATTCCGGAGCCAAGATTTGGGGTGTGATCCGCCCCAAACGCAATGCATGTCCCCAAGATTTCAAAGATCTCTCGAGGGTATTCAGTGAGGCAGTAGACCTGTGCCCTCAAGGCACCTTGTCCAATGCAGACGTAGTCACTGTCTGCTTGGAGAGCGGGGACATCATGTGAGTCCAGCCTGTTTCCTTTTTGTACCAGTATGTTGAACCATACAATACCTAGGTTCCAGCCTCCCGGCGTCCTCCATTGCGTCTATTCCCCGGTGCCTTCCATTTTTAGTGGAGGGTACTTTTATCACTATGAGACGATGCATCTCACGCGCGCGACGCTCTCACTTGGTTCGTCCCTTACAAATGACGATCGCCCCGGCTTCCTCCGTACCTTGGGCCGGATGCTCATTGCCCTACGGTACCGATCAGGACCGAGTAAGTGTCCCGACCAGTGTATATTCCTGACCAGCTGACGCTCTTGCACTATTTTATAGGAACCATCGGAAAACGGAGTTTGTTAAGCCTCATACTGATTGTGCTCGATCACACCAAGTACGCGACACATATTACTAACGCGAAGGACACCTCCGCCCTTGCCGAAGAAGAGAGAGGAGAGATGGCATTTGCAGTCAGGACTGCCGATTATCTCCTTAAATGGATGGGTATGACCATCCTGGACGCCAAGAACGCCGTCGAAAATTGTGGGCCGTACTACTCGGGTGGAGATGAACAGGTGGAAATCCCTGCAGTGCCAGAGGGAGGTAGGGACACGATATTTCCGGACATGGGTGGCGTGCTGTAGTATACGAAGTATTTTGATGCCGACCATCATTATTATTAGTTGCTCAATACTCATGCATCTGTGATCAATGACCAGAACTGTACTAAGTAGCAACAACTTGTGCAGTTAGAATGTGCACAGAAACTAAATAATCCCTCGTTTCCGGGAACAGGCGGGTCCGACGTTTCCGAAATGCATGGTTCCGATTGTCCCGGTCGGAAGGACTCGGATTGCAAGAGGATGCTCACACGTAATAATCGCCTTGTTTTACAAGGTCACCGGCGGCTGTTAGGTCGTGTTTTTCTTTCCCCATGCAAGTTTCTTGCCACATAAATCAAAGGTCGTCTGTCTCTTCACCTTGCGGGACAAGGTTTCCACCTCCCCCATAAATCGTGGGAACCGTTGGATCCTGAAATGCCGTGCGATGGCTTGCGAAGTGTCTCAGTGTGCGTGGTCGCCCTCTATAACCCTAACCTATTCCAGTGAAGTACGACTGTTGTCCGAACTCGTGCATCCTATATACTTTGCAGTACAGCCTGCTCCCTTCATGCCCATTTGCAAATTTTACTTTTTCTAGTGCACGTGCGCGTGGTCGCCCTCTATCAGTTCCAGTGCCTTCGCGCTCACATGTCGTGCCCCGGTATCACTTCTGCATCATACCTGGATGCCATCAAACACATTCAGCTGCTCCGACTGGTCCGATGCGGTCTCAACGTGACCATGTAACTTGGTGGGTGAATTCTCGTGCTAGGCCGGATTTGAGTCATTTGATTAATTTGTCCAAGCTTTGTGTTGATCTTTCCACACCGACGCAGTGGGTTTGGGTTGTCGGTGAGTCACCTGGGACACTTCCTGGGTGGTTTGGATGGCTCAGGTATGCTGCTTGAGTTCTGTGCGTACCGATCGTACTATGACACTCATTGCACCATCCATACTGCCTCGTTTCTTATTGTATCAGATGCCATCACCATCCCCATCGCCATTTCCATAGTTCTCACTATCGCAGTCCCAATCACCCTCGATATTTCCCAATCCATCTCGCTCGCCCGAATGGTTTCCTGGTCCAGTATCTTGACCTGACGTGTTCGTCTCGTCGTCTGCGTTGTTCATTTGGCATATAGGGCACTCCTGGTCGCTTCAGATGTCTCCTGCTGCCGCAGTTCCACCCCCCGTGTTGCATGGCTCGTCTTGAGCCCTCCAACGTAGTTCCTTTTTTCTACCATGTGCACACAGCAGGAGATCAATATGGCCACAAGCAGAGCGCGAAGCGACAACCATGCCGTTGGACCATGAAATATGGGTGCGAGCAAAATGGCCACGATGCTTGGGCAAAGGAGCCGTGCGCGCTGCGTATTTTGGTGCAGAACGGCAAGTGTTACCTAGCATCTTATGGAGACATTGGAACCGAATTGATGTGTTATTTCAGAGAGTAGTACTACGGGACCATACGCGCCAGACGATTCAATACAGCAGTTTGAAATACCTGTATCTGTCCAGACCGGTGATCGACGAGACTCACACGTTCCCGTGGCGCATCAAGACTCCAAACCGAAGTAAGCTATTTCTTTCGTGTGGGGGTGGGAAGCTGAAATGTGCGTCTCATCCTTTTTTCAGCTGATGTGATCAACATGGTCGATAAGATGATCAAAGCTATCGATGAGGAGCTGTCAGAAGAAGGTCTCATGTCAATCGGGGACCCTGTGCTGCCCCACATTCAGCATCGGAATCGCCTCATTACGCTGCTCCGCGATCGGGTGGTGTGGGCGGTAACTATCCTCCCAGCGTTGCTTGGTGTCTCAACACTGGCGATCCTCGCCGTGGTCGTGCTCACGACGATCTATCTGTTCGCCTGAGTGTACGAGTACGTATCTTTTTTGTGACTATGGTGAAACCGACACGGATGGATGTCTAGATTCTTCAAACGGCTGCTGTACGCTATCAGGATACGCGTATCCTGGATAGTCTGCGTAGTAGGGCTGCACAGGGCAGGCACCAGGTTGAGCCTGACCTGGGTTCCCATGGGGCCGGGAGTGCTCAGGGTGGACATTACAGGTCTTTCAGGTGGACATGGCAGTGAAAGCTCACAGAATGTTGAAACTATGCATACGGTGGGGATACATAGGGAATAATCAGCACGAGCCAGGAGTGAGGGCTCGCTCTGGACATACAATACGATTGACGATGCGCCACATGTTTTCTTGTTTAAATCAAACCTGTCGAACAACGAGGACAGCACGCACCCGTTTGAGCACTCAGGCGTGCTCGGCGCTCAGCGGTCAGTACTCGGTGTTCACTGGGTCGCCCAATCTATCACAAGCGCACGATTTCCTTCCCAAGAAGTATTCACTCCTGCACAACAGCTCATTTATCTCTCTCGCCCCCAGCGGTATCCTCAAAGGCGATCCTCGGACCGGCGCAACAGGCATCCACTACACCCATCCCGCCCGCGACACACATCACCAAGCTTGCAGCGTAATAAAAGCTGACGTTTCCTCTGCCTTCGGTCGCCCATAAGGCATGGAAAAGCGGTAGAAGGAGCGCTGCGTGCGTGTGTACGATGTCGTGACGATCGGGTGGCGGAGGTCTAAAGGCATGAATGCACCAGCATCAACATGAGAAATGAGACTCCTTGGGTTTCATGTCCAGACGAAGAATGAAAACGTACATGGGTGTACTTCTGGGAAGAGCACAAGCATGCTTAGGAAGAACCCGGGGTCGGCGAGGGTGAGGTACGCTTTGAAGATGCCAAGGGTGTCTAAATGAAGTTATGGAGACGAGGACAAGGGGACGAGGCAGCAGCTTACTGGAATTGGATGCAGATCGGTAAGACGTAGATCACAGGGTGGACCTTTGAAGAGCAAGCATGAGAATTGAGTACAGAGAATCCGATTTCGAGGCCGTACAGAGAAAACCATAAGGAAGAATGGCCGGAAATGGTCGAACATCTCTGTGAAGAAATACCACCACAATCCAGGTTCGGCGTCAGATCTCCCCACGTTTCACGCACCCATCCCCAGTCTCTCCCGACCATGACTGAGGGGGCACCAAAAAGGACGAGTCAATACGTGACAAACTGTCCGGCGTACTTGAGAGCAGTTCAAAGATCGCCCCTGAATTCCTGCGGGGAAGCAAGCTGGGAGACTAGAGAAGTGGCGAGCAACATCAGGACAGAGAGGAGGAGGAGAGATGTGGATATGGAGAGATGGGTCGAGAACGCAAGAGCCAGGAGGGCTGCCGGTGGTTTTCCTGTGGAATATAGCGTACGTGAACGAGTATCTCTTTGACAACTGAGCGGACTCACCTTCGGAGGCGAACATGAGGGCCAGAAGTACTGCCATGTTTTCAAACGTGGAAGTAGATAGTGCCAGAGACGGAAGAAAGAGGTAAGAGTTTAGGAGGAACACTGCAGCAACCAAACCATCACGACCACTGGAGCCCTTGCCGACACGCCGCCGGGCGCGCCATATGCGGAGTAGTGCCCAAGTACCCACTATATCGCCCAATGCCCATATGATAGGTGGTGGTGGCAGTACGGTAGAAAAGATGGAAAGAAACAACGGCGACTGGACGGGTGGTATCAACCGTTCGGGACTTTCTTAAAAGTGAACTTGACTCACATGGCGGAAAACGCCTCCAGCATACGGATTGATATCGTGGCTATAAAGCCAGAGACCTTCTTTCACTGTGCAATTAACAGTTCAGGACACCAACACACCCGTCAATTCTGGGTTATATGAGACGTGAAAGCGTACTGACAGCGAGAATATGAAGTCAGTGGAGAGGTCAATTGATGATCGTGCTGAAGTTCACTTATTGAAAGTAGTGGAATATATGCCAGAAACAATCTACACGAAGAGCAAGGAGGAACCCACCCACGAAACGCAAACTTGTTCGCCAAAGGCTCGGCAACTTAGAATAAACCCCGTGGGAGTACTATACGGTGCCCAAAGCTCATTTGATAAGCACCGTGACAACATTATGTAGGACCAAAGATAAACAACCATACGTTACGCAGCGAGACCATTCTAGTGCTGCCATAAAAACCAGTGTTTGCTACATAGTCCTCTGTGCGTGAAAAAATCGAGATGGGTCGAAGAGTTCAGTACAAAACATCTACTCGATGGCAATGCGCTTGACTTGCTGGTCAGGAGATATCCTTGGGAACGTGATCGTCAAAATGCCGTTCTCCATCTTGGCGTTGACATCTTCAGGCTAACACATTGCGTTAGCACCCACCGTCGAGAGAAAACTAGACCACGAAGCTTACTTTAATCCCAAAGGGAAGCTGCAACGACCGGGAGAATCTCCCGGGGCGACGCTCACGAACGACGTAGTTCCTCTCTTCCCCAGACTCTGCTGAATCGGCTGACTCGCCAGAGACCCTCAGACGGTTCTGGTAGACATCGATGGCAACACCATCCGATGTCAAACCGGGGAGTTCGAACGTGGCCGTCACGGTATTGGTATCCTTGGATTCATAAATATCCAATCTAGAGAGAAGATTCAGTAAAGGGGAGAGGATGGATATGCCAGAAAGGATGGATTACCTTGGATGGCAGACGTCACGGTGTCGAGATGCCGGGTGCCTGGCCTCTGTCGAGGGAGCGCAAGCACGGGGGCGAGCTGCGAGAGCGTCTGCAAAGAAACGGTCGAGCTCAGTGGTGGGGTCGTAGAAAAACACTCATGAAGGCCGAAATATGATGATGATCTCCGAGCTGATGTTTGAAGCCTGTAGGGGATGTCGATGGACGGGCTGTGAAGATATTGTGATGAGAGGATGCAGCCACAGACGCCCCCCTTTTATACGACTTGACGGTTCGTCTGTAACGTTCTGGATCAAAAGAGAATGCAGTATATCTTTGGGTGGAGGTCTATCGTGTTCAAGCATACCCTTGACTGTTCACCAACTTTCCGGTCGTTCGAAACCCGGTAAGTCTGAATCACCTGACTAGAGTTTGACAAAGACGGATTCGATTACGATATTATTCAGCGTTGGCAGTCCATCTCGTCGCCGGTAGGTCCCACCCCGCAGTTCACAAGACCTTTCTTTTCCCCCTTGAGCTCGGCGCTCGCTCGTTGTGTCGTCGTGCGAGCTTGTCGGGTGGTTCGGGCAGGCTGGTGAGTGGCGAGGGAGGCTCTGGGGATGCTCCGGGTATGTCCTTGTTATCTGTTGATGTGCGCCGACGATTTTCTTTGTCTCCTGATGTCGATCGTACATGCTCCCTCACATTACCTTTCTCTCCCTCGACCTGCGCATCTCGGCGCGCTCCTTCAACTATCCCGTTGACCTCCACGTCCGCGTCTTCGTGCACGATGCTCCCGCATCGTTCGGTATCAGTCTCGCCCCCTGGCGTGACCTGCACACCTGTGGCGTCTCGCAACTCGTTGTACGGCTCGTCCGAGTTGCGCCTATGCGCTCCCTTTGCTTTGTCGAGCTGTTCCTTGGGCTCTCCTGGCCGATATTATTCGTTGCCGTTCTCGTCCGTGCCCCCCACGCGTTCTCTCGACGCTTTCAATACTCTCACCTCGAGGCTCGTCTGGATGACGCACGTCGTCATCCGTCGCGTCCGCAGTGTCTTCCAACGGTCTCCTTGGATCCGTCGTTATGCCGTCACCATCTAGGTGGTTGCGTGATGCACTTCGTGCGCTCACGCTGTCATTTGATCTATCTGGAGACTGAGGAATTTTCTGGCTGGCATATATGCCCTCTCCTCTTACCCTCATATATACCTGGTTCCCTCTCTCCAGCGTGGCCGGTCGTCGCTGGACCGTATCGCTCCCCCTCGAGCAGCGCGCTGGGCTGGGTTGGTGTCGTCGTGATGGTCTCGTCTTCGGACGTCTCCACCTGACTGTCTTCGTCGTCGATGCGCTTGGGCGTTCGACGATAGTCATCTTGTGGACACCCCCAACCTCGACCTTCTCACCCGCAACCTCCTTGTGGCTCGTACCCACTTTCCGCTCTATCCGACGTCGTGTGGCGTCCTTACTGGCTGTGTAGTGGTCGACTCAACATCTGGGGTTGCTGTGGGTACGACGTATGCGTGGGAGACGTCCTCGTGTCCACCATCGTCTCGTGAGCCGCTCGCCGGGGTCGCAGTCAGCCATTCGGTCCGTGACTCTCCTGCCCGGTCCCGTTGCTGCAATTGCTCGCTCGCAGATCCTCTTGGTCGATCTGTTGCCCATCTTTCCCACTCCTCGTCTTTCCCCGGCTTTTCCCTAGCGTCTTGTGTCACGTTCACGTTCGTGGCACGTCCAATTGCCTGGTATGCCGCTAATTCCCGTTTCCGATTTGTTGCTGGCCTTTCACAGTTGCATACCTTGTGACCAACCTTACCGCACTACCGACATGTACCCTCGAAGGCTCTGTGGGTGTGCGCAGCCACCTGTGTTGCTTCGTCGTCCCGAAATGGTGCCGGTGTTATCGTCGTAGTCGTAGTAGACTTCTCGTATAGGTTCGGGAGGTACATCAAATAGTCTCGAGCGGTAGTTCGAGCTTGATAAGTTGTATGAATAGTCAAACAGGTACCGACGACAGAAAAGTCTGTTTCATTCCTGTGTTAGTTATAGCATTGAATGAGTGACTCAGGCCATGTTCCGCTGAGGTAATGTGCGTGTGTCGTGCCACGAACTGCCTTCAGGATTGCTGTACGGTAGATACGGTATCCCAGTCCGAACAGTCTGGATCGAGTTTGAGGATCTCGACACCTCCGACTATGGTCATGCTTTGGATTCCAAGTCCTGATGGGTGGTCTACTAAGCACCTGCAGGGCTCGTAAGCTGTAGAATACCCCCGTTAGTAGTCACTAAAGTAAAGCTGCTACGAATACTTAGGTATAGGTGATAGGTAATACCCTGTCTATACAACCGCACACCGTTTGTATACTCCAACATGTCGAGCTTCGTCGAGTCCCCCGATTTGGGACAACTCAGAACAAGGAGAAATCCCAAGGTAGCGATGGGAAGAGATAATATTTACGGAAATACACGCCCGTCACCTTCCGAACCGGACCTGCCGGAAAGCTAGCACAAGATGGAGGGTCTAAGATCTTCAGCAATACGGGCAGGGGACGTTCCGAATCGGAACCACCGGAAAAGTCCGGTCACGCGAGAGGGTCAGCTCTAGGGTAGGACCACGCCCCTGCGACCACTGTGTTCGCAATGATCTTCCTGGACGGTTGTGTCCAGTCCATTATGTACGTCCACCAAGTAGAGTACTGGCAGCACTTACAGCTCGTGAACCCTGGGGACACTTAAGTGAACAGATACCGGACAAACGAGAATATCGAGGGAAGACACCTGTGCACCCAACCATGAGAAGGAAGGTTCCGATACCGACGCTATAAAAAGATAGACCTTTCGCAAGCGGGCGACCGGGAGGACCGGAAGTGCCGGAAGAACTCCAAGAACCGGCATCAACGGCGTTTAAAGCTTCCTTGAATTTGAGCGAACATAAAAGAACATATGTAGATCTAGGTCGGGCATACTTAGCGCGTATTCTGCAAGCCAAAATAAGTTTAAGGCTCCGCCCAAAAGAGTTTCGGTAAGCGAAGTTTTTCTCCCGAGGGTTTTTTCCCCGGGTTTACCAGGGAAGAAAGATGGGCTTGGTGGGCACCTACCCAGGAGGCAACGCGCCCACCTCCCAAGGCCTTGACACTTCCCACGGCATCCCCATGACCCCAACTTAAGTTCTGGAGGCAAATAGACTCTGGCACGGAGACATCTACCCAGGAGGCAACGTGTCACGTTCAGAGGCTAGTCTCTATTAACATCTTCACCCAATCATCATGGGATCTGTTACAGGCGGTTATGGTGTTTGAGGGAGCTGGGTCTACTTCTACTTCAGACCAGGCCCATATTGGTTTTGGTTCATGCCCCACCCCACCTAATCTGAGGTGTAAGGCAGGGAAATGGAATTGGGACGGCAGAGAAAAATGAATGGGCACAAAGGCGGTGGAATTTGAAGGGACGACGGAAGGAAATGGGTGGGTCCAGACTAGATATCAAGCCAGAGGGGCATGGCTGAGCATCACTGCTCCCTTTCACCCCCTTCACTTCCGCTACCTTCACTTCTCCAACATCTTTTTTTTTGATCTCTTTGTCTGCTTGCTTGGGTCCAGAAGATGGTTGACCCTTGGAGCGGCTTAAAATCGGGGTTCAGCACATTTCCTTCCATGAGCCAGGAGAGGACGGGAACGCCCGTGCACTACACCCTGAAAATGGGTATCGCAACTTCATTAATGGCGCTGAAGGACCCTCGATCTCTGGATCCATAGAGGATCATTTGACCACCATGGAATGATGTCCGACAACTCGGGAGGCGGCGAGGGCGACGCACCCACCTGGTCGACCATCCGCGGATGTGCAAGCAACTTAACCCCTGAAAGCGGACCTCGACGAGCCAGCGCAGGTATAGAGGGTAAGCCTGCAGCTGCTAACACCTGCTCAACTTCAAAGGTTGGCGCGGTCTGTACATCAGGTGACTCTGCCCCTTTTGCTTCTTTCTTTGCCATAATCATGCTTCACAGCACAGGCGGCTCGACTGTAAGAGAGAAATCAAACGCTTCTTGGGCGTGCAAATGCGAGCACGTCCACAAGCTCCAGGGAAGTGTGTCAGCATCGTCAGCAGCGCCATCACTTTAGATGGACAAGGTCTTTTTGTGATTCCTAGACAGTCATGGGGTAAGTAAGGCAGTCGTTAGGGTGAAAGCAGACATACCAGCTGATGAAAAGGACGAGCGCACGCCATGCTGTCCACCCAGCATTGGCTCACAAAACGCCGAAAGCATAATCCGTCAACGTGCCGTCAGACACTTCGAAGGTCGTATCTCGACCATCGAAGCCAGCTTCGATCAAACCAACGTATTCCAGACTCGCAGATGGGAATTACAGGAGCAAGGCGACGCAGGGACCTACTCGAGGAAGAGGAGCGCGACAGTGCACAACTCCTGCAATTAAAGCCAGAATGTTTCGGGAGGGCCATCACAGAGGCCACATTTGTCATACGAAAGATGGAGACCCCTGTATCGATATCAGGGTTAGCCTTTCGAAGCCTTGTGACGACTTGGTGACCAAAGCAGAAGCCTAGATGTGGGTGGGGATGAGTACAGATGGGACCAAAAGGGTGAGACTGGGTGGTTCAGTTACCGAATAGACGATGCGCCTAAGTACGCGGTCAGCTTGTTAACGTAGGCGGACACACTTGCGACAACAAATCAGGATGAATGATAAATTGGGTGGCCCGGGACAGAGACGCACGAAGCCACTGATCAAGAGACCGTCAGGGTGGACGTTGTCGGGGGGTTCAGCCATGTAAATGACGACGTCGTAGCTGTCCAGGGCGAGTCAGATATGAAGGATGGGGGCAGACAAAACCCATTTGGCTCTGATTTGGCGTGCTTTCGATGTCCGTGGGTCTCAGACATGTCTTTTCTTGCTTAAGGCCTTGATTGCGATGATGGGGAGCCCGATTTTTTGGCCGTGGGCGCCTTCACCAATCGTTGCAAGTGCTGCTTGAGGGGGGTAGCTCATCGCTTCATCTCCGTCATTTGGATGGCAGAGTTTTCATTCATTGGCGTGCGCTTCTGTCTCTCAACGACATCGTTTAATCACACTTCATGCTCCTTCAGCACTTCCTCGAGTGCATTGAGCTCTTCGGATGTCCATGTAGAGGGGGGGTTGGCGGAGACTTCGGCAGTGAGATTGGCGCGGGCTTCAGTGAGGAATAGCCTCATAGACCAGTTTCACTTTTGGCTGTTATTTAGTATTTCTTTTGGTCTCCTTGTATCGATGTACAATCGGTCGCTCCAGTAACTTGAGCATAGAATTAGAATTAGAGCGCAGAGCACAATATCGACGCACCCTAGTTCCCGGCGGTTCTCGCTCAGCAAAGGTGTGTCAACTGCCATGGAGCCAAGTGGTAGTATCCGCAAGTTTGTGTGAAATAGCCTGCCTCTCAGAGGGTTTCGAGCGTTTCATGAGTGATGAGTCCGGTCTATCCTCAAGGAGGTCACGGACCCTGTACAAGTATGCCTCTAGGGTATTGTGTGCTTCCTCGCGAAGTTTCGACGCTTCCTTGCTGTCTATTGCACCTAGTATAAGGTCACCCAACATGTTAGCGAGAAGAGAAGCTCTCCCAAAGTGTACGAACCAACCTATCACGAGATGCGCGCTTTTCTGCCACTGTCATAGGAGGAAGACTAGAGAATACTAGATTGATCTCCAGGTGAACGGTGCTCGTGTCCATCTTTTCTCTGACTGTCTTTTTTGCTTGGGTCGGCGAAGTGGCCTGTCGAGCCTCGCCTTCCGGAGAAGTACCTTCCATGCCTTGCTCCTTTAGTATTTCCTGCTCTTCTGAACCTCCACCAAAGAGGCCCTTCATCATGCCTGCACCACCTTGGTGATTAAATGAAGAAAATGCAATAGTTTATGCACCTGAAAGAGACTCGTCCTTGACTTCGCCGTACGCGACTGCTTCTTTCGCGGAGACGAACCCAGACTCGGACAGGGCAATTGTGACCTTGATGACAGGATCGATGGCACCATGCTCAGCGAGGCTTTCTAGAGCTTCTTCAACGCTGTTGATTTGAACTTGGAGGGTTTCACGCGGGAAGCCACTAGGTGCGTATATGTCAGTCCATGCGGCGCCTGAACCTCAAAGCACCCTCACGGAGCAACTTCAGTCTTGCAATCTAGCCAGAAGGAAAAATCCTCTTTACGCCCGAACGAGAGTGTCTTGCGGGAACCATATTTAGAGCCTTTCGGGAATATGAGCAAATGTATGATCTGCGAGTCTGGAGTAGGACGCTTGGATATTGTATGTTGCAATATAAGCAATCCGAATATCTTTTGTCTTGAACTGCGAGTGACATGACAGAGAGGCTCCATGGAGTCCTGTGCCTGTCATTCATATAAGCAAATACTCAGTTCCATGTATGAACCACAGCACAGAGCTCTACCTAGTACAGCAGCTTCATTGGCATTGATGTTGTGGGTCATTCGATGCCTGTACAATAGATGTTGAGGATCTTGCTATGGGGTCAATGGAGGACACTTTCCAACTGCAGCTTTGACTGCAGCCTGGACCATCGGTGTCCGAAAGCTTCCACCAGTCAGCATCACAGAAGATACTTGATCCTAATACAGGTAAATTTAGGGTAGATCGATAGGTATCAATGACCTACCAGGTTCAGAACAGCGCTAGCCAAAGCATCATATATTGGTCTGGCAAACCAGCCACGTCAATCCGAGCACGCTCTCAAATTGTTCACGAGTGATCTTGGTCCTGAAGTCTATGTCAAACGCGGCACTCACCACCTATTACACGGCCACCACATCAATAGGAGAGAAATGCAGTAAGCTATAGGGTACTCATCATCGATACTGCTTGAGTGTTGTTAGCACTGAGATTGGCCTTTACACGACTCGCTTCTTTCCGGAGTTTCGCCATATCACGTTTGTCTCTCCGGATGTCTCGTTTGTGTTGAGTGATAAATCTCTCGACAAGGATTCCCCTCATGCGTTTGTCGAGGTCGGTACCGCTCGCCGACCGATCAAAACCAACACCTAGAACAGATATTTCCCTGTAAGGTGCGTTCGTTTTTGGATCTTCGACGACCGCAGACAAAACAAGCGTTGCTCAGGTAGTGGAAGCACCGGCGTCGTAGACAACGTGGTATTCTGGAGCTGATGAAAAGGTTCAGGTCGTGGCATAGTTCACGGCGACAGCTGTACCGAAAGTACCATCGTTGACTAATGTGAGCGTTCTCATGCCAGCAATTTCGACGGCATCCACGACGGCATCAGGCTCGAACTGCATGTAGTGAGGTGGAACAGACGAGGTCATGGAAAGGTTCTCCAGCAAGGCTCTCCACGAGGTACTTCACATAGGCAAGTCGCGTGGCGATGAGTTCCTCCGTACTCCATTCGGTACCATTGCTTTACTTGAATCCTACGATTGACCGTCCGGACTCGACGATGTCAGAGATAGAAATTTGAGTGAAGTAGGAGACACCCTTGGAACCATCAGGCATGCCTTGAAGGTTTAAGCAACGTGAATGAGTCTGAAGGAAAACGCGAAGCCTTAAGAGAGCTTGAGTCGGTGCATGTTCGGGAATTCCGGAAGTAGACAGGACACGCACCAGGTTAGCGGCATCAGATATGAATAGTCGGTCGTCTCTTTTCCAAGTGACAGACGACCGTATCTTTCTCTCAGAGTCCTTGTTCAAAAGAGTGTCAAAGGGTAAAGCTGGCTTCATCAGAGAAGCTTTGATCCAGTCCGAGCCATAGCCGATGGCCAATAAGGTTGCAAAGAAAGATTCAAGAAAACCAACGAGGAGGACGAAGAAGCACAAGGCTCTGGGTAGGCAGAGACTTGGCATGATTATGAAGAAGAGATGTTCACCAGGCTGAGGAACACAGCAAGCGTTGACACCGCGGGCCCACAAGCTGTACACTCCGTTTCAAACAGACTGTAAGTGTTAACTTAGCCAGTCAAATCCGACATAGTGTCTGCCACCAACACTACAGGACTAACGCTTGCTTCCGCTACACACCCTCCGTGCAATACTTGTAACATGGGTCCCCCTTTCGGAAGTAGTTCCGGAATGGTGGCTCCCGAGACCCGAAACTCGGTACTGCCGGAATCAAGGGGGGCTTTGAGTCTCCGATGGAATCCTTGTGCCCCTCTCCGATCGGATAGCAGACTCATTAGTACATCTGACGAAAACTTTGTGCTGCAAAGCGTCCCGGCCCAAAAGCCCCGGCTAGGTTTTGAGGGCTCTGGCTCAGGAAAAACGAAGCCCGAGCCCTCAATGACAGCCTCACAGGGCTCAGGGCCCTGCACGGCTTAGGCCCCGGCTCGTGCGGTGGGCGAGACGACAAGAAAGCAGGGAAAAAAAAAAAAAGCAGTCCGGGTCAATACTCCGTCGGGTTCACCCAGCCGTATCATACGCCCTGATCACCCTTGTCTGACCCAACCCCCCCATGCCTCCTCCGTCCCCGCAACCCCGTCCGTCTGACTAAACGCAAACCCAAGATTCCGTTTCATCCGCTGCACGCCCCATACTTTCTTGATCGCCTTTTGAAACTGCGCCTGCCTCGGTCAATAATGCGGCACGTTGTACTTTTGCGCTTCCTGCGCAACGTAGTAGGAGCGCAGGTCGTATGTCCGTTTGTAGTACTTCCACGCCAGGTCCCGCGTCAGGCAGATCCCGGGCACGAGGAGCAGCGTAAGGTAGAAGACGGCGTCGGTCCAGAAGCGTGGAACGAGGCCTGTGTATTCGGTTGAGAAACCGAGGGCGGAGGCGACGAGGGCGTAGAGCGGGAGAAAGACCATCGTGAACACAAACGAGCCTGGGATGGCCGCCACGGTGTACCTGGTCCACAAACTGGTGGGCGCCAGCGAGGACACGAGGGGGAACGATGCAGGGACGCACTTGGATATCAACGCAGACTTGCCGAGCCGGTCAACAACACGGTGAGGTAGAAGGCCGTACCCCCAAACCAGTGCCCCGAATCCAAAGCCGTCGACTGCTTCAAATCTCTGCAGAACAAAACGACCGAAGAGCCAAACAGAATCTATCGTTCCCGTCCGCAGTGTCAGCCCGAAGCCATACGCACACACGACGACGCACCAGGGAATGATACAGCGCGTTCCCAATGCACAACCAGAACACCATCTCGGTAAAAAACACATTCTTTTGTCCGAGCGCGTACAATTGCGGATATCGATCCAACATGCGCGCCAAAACGAACTGATCAAAGATCCCGATCACGAGCGGTGGGGGGACGGTGGGGATGATGTTGTAAAACGAGATCGTCCAGGATTGATAGGCGATCTGCCCCGAAGAGTTGTTGAAAAAGGAGTACTGTGTGGCGCATGAGGGAAAACGAAACGTCGACAACACCGAGCGTACCCAAAACTGGGTCATGTAGAGTAGCACAAAATGTCAACATGATGTCGCATTCGACGATCCATGACACGCACCTGGCGTCTCCTGTCGGTCCCCGTCAACACCCAAATGTTGATTCCGGCTTCTTGCAACGCGTGGATGGCGTCCGGTACGCCTTCTTGAAGCTTGTCCTTGATCGCCGTGGCTCCGAGTAGAAATATGTCTTTTTCGATCAGCTCGGCGGCTTGGTCGAGGGCTTCGCCATGCCCGTTGATCGTTGCCGCGGCTTTGGTGTGGATGGATGCCCATTGGCTAGGGGGATGTCGCGGTAGGCGATGCAGAGCGTGGGGAGACCCTGGGTGGCATGGTCCTGTCCAGTGTCAGTGGAGAGGGCATAACAACGAGACCAACAAGACAGAGCGTCAGCAATATAACACTTATGTCACTTTGTAGCAACTTATGGCAACTTATGGCGCCATGAGTAGAAAACAAGTAGAACGCGTCCCAAGTAAATCCACATCCATATAAGTAGGTTCCACTCCTGGAACCCACTTGCTCACTACTTATCAACATACTTTCTGGCACTTGGGCAAGCGAGATAAAAAGTAGATTTACAAGCTACAGGAAAGTGCGTAGATTAAGTACTCAAAACGCGCCAGCTGCCGTACAGTGCGGTAAACGCGAAGTGGCTGTGCCTGGCACGAACGAGTCGGAGTCGTACATTGGCACAAGTTGCAGCACATAATCATAGAGGACAGGGGAGTGGAGACATAATCCACGACACCTAGGCAGCGTCAGGGGACAAAAAGACAGTGCAAAAACATTGTACTCACCCCATTCAAGTGCGAGTGCCTCAATCACGGTCAGCACGCGCGCTATATAAACAAAGCACGGTCCATTGACACTCTACATTCCGATGAGCATGTCATGCTGTCAACAATCATACTGGTGCATAGTAGACAGTACCAACTTGGTGCTGCCGTCGATACTGAACCAACAGACAAGAACACCGTGACCCAATGGAAATCAATGTCAGTTGGGTATGCAGGTCACTGTATGTTGGCCCATTGACCTTTTTTTCCCTGGGGGTGCATGCATAATCACCCAGTGAGTCCATGTCGCTGGATAGGTGGAATGATGGACGAACGGGTGGGTCACCGTGGGTGTGTACGTGGATATAGTCAGGTCGGTTGTGCACAGGCGATGGAGTGACAGGAGTGCATATGCGCTGTATCGCTGGACAGGTGTGGTCAGCAATGGTTGTACGTGGGTGATGAACTTATTTTTTTTCTTTCTCCCTTCTAACCTGAGGTGCGGTGTGGGAATGAGCGCGGGCGACCGTGTTCATAAGTGATGTCGGGTGTGGGTGGCAAGTACATGCTCGTGCTGATGAGTGATGATAGTGGGGATGGGATGAGATTGTCGTGTCATGTCGTTGGAGGGTGGGCCGGTGAGGGTGAGCTGGTGGTTCGAGTGAGGCCGATGCGTCGGGGACTTGGTGAAACTTCAAACACACCAACATTGGTTTACCTTGCAAGGTCTATCCTTGTCTCGCTTTTCGTCACACACGTGATCTGATCACATGTCCATATTGTGTCGTTGTTCCATCGGACTCCTATGCAATCTGATGTCGTCGCCCACAGCTAATTATGCACTGTTTTTCTCTTTCACCAAGCATGCTAAAGGGATTTTTCATTCAGAGGAACAGCGACGGCGTGTGAGCTGCGAGCTCTTGCAGCCCATCGTCCAAGCAAAAGGTGGGATTTTGATGGGTGTCAAGGAGACGATCTCTATCGATGGCGGGTTGGTACGCGATACAGCACTACAGCACAGATGCAGAACACTGACGCGGCGTGGTTGATATTGTTGTGGCATGATGAGACTGCCGTGTACCAACCGGAGACGGGATGTAAATTATACATTCTAGCCATTCAAATGGAGGGTCAGTCCGGGTTGGACAAAATCGGTGAACAGGCCATCGAGGAGTTTGCGTCTGTTGTCGCCAGGTGAGTACCACCTCGAATCAGTGATGGTGTGTGGTTGGTGCTAAAGTATTGCAAAAAGAAAGGTAGAGCATGGAGTCCTTCTGCATGGCCAGTATAGATTTGCACCATCGTGTGTCTGTGATTGAATGGACAGGACACACGGATGAGCAGGACGTCGACTACCACCGTGAACTCCTTGCCCCTTTTGAACATAACACCGTCCTGGGGATCATACAAAGGTTTGAGCAATTAAAATTTTATGATTTCTTTGTCCGTGTGCACTATCTCTGCCTTGCCACAGTCCGTAAGCGTAGTGAAGAAAAGGGTGTTGGAAGGTTTGTTGAAAGTTCCAGTCATACCGGTGTGTTTTTACTATGAAGAAGAGTTTTGGATCTATGGGAGAAGGAATGTTTGCCTTGCCTGGTGATTGAAGGAGTCTCATATGCAGACCCACCACTCACCACTCACATTCTATGAGGTTTGATGAATCTGCTGATTGTGTCATTTTTCTGGCTGGTGATGTATGTGCTAAGGGCTGGATCATTCATGAACACTCCTCTCGATGGATTGCTTGTTGTCCCACGATTTTTTTGCAGCCAACCTCATGGCACGAGTTGCTTGAAACCATTGTTTTTGCTGACTGTGGTTATTTCATGGTGGACGATGATGTTGACCACAATTACGACATGTGTCCTTTTGACAATGGGCATGCAGACTTCAACATTTACCACAGCAAATCTACTATCTATAATGCACGAACAGTGGTCAAACCATATATTTTGATGATGGATAACTTCTTTACATCACCTTGAAGGGTTCATGTACATGATTGCGACAATGCTCACTTATGTGAAGTTGCTTGTTGGTATGACCTGATTGATTTTTGCCCGTCTTTTGTAACTTGACTTTCCTAGGTTAGTTATGAGCCCTCTTTCTGCATCCCTAGGGTGATTTAAACCCTAGGGTTACAAATTGGGAAGCCCCTATGATCAGTAAATTGTGTTTCTGCACTGTATCTACTTGTATAATATCTTTTGCAAGTTCATTATATAGAATGAATTACAACACATAGAAATATGAATTGTATTGTTGTACTGTGTGGACATGGGCGTCCTGGACGCCCGTGTGGTGTGTGGGAATATACCCGCTTATGTCAGCTTCCTAATGCACCAGCAATGATGCAAATCCATCCACAAATGATCAAGATACAATCAAAATACTAGATATATGAGAATATGAATTGTGTTGTTGTGCTGTGTTGATGTGGGCATCCAGGACGCCCATGTGTTGAGCGGATATGTACCCACTTATGTCAGCTTCCTAATGCACCAACAATAATGCGAATCCATCCACAAATGACCAAGATACAATCAAAATACTAGATATAGAGAAATATGAATTGTATTGTTGTATGTATGGTACTGTAACGATGTGGGTACCCTGGATGCCCATGTGTGATATAGATCTGTGCATGCTCATGTTAGCATTCTAATGCACCAATGACATTATAGCCCTTATACATTATAGCCCTCAATATGATCTAGTGCCAGATTGTGCACATATCAGTTATTTGAACTATGCTCACTACCATTCCACAAGATTTTTCCCATAGCTAACCAACCAAAAAAGGAAATAACAAGCCAACCAAGCCAACCAACCAACCCCACCCATCCACCCCCGCTTCATCCCCACTCAACAAAACAAAACCAGGAAAATAGCAAAAAAGCAACAAATATGCAACAATCATTGGACA
>JBBPRB010000057.1:0-34133 GCA_038092815.1 Hortiboletus rubellus
GAACGAAAAGGTTCCTCTCGTTCTCTCCGTCCATCTCTCTCTCTTCATCTCCCGCCCCAGATCTTCATCAAAGACGTCAAGAGCTCGAATGGCACATTCATCAATGGCGAATGCCTCAGCCTAGAAGGCGTCGAATCCGAGCCCTTTGAACTAAGGAATGACAGCATTGTGGTATGCCACCTGACATTTGCCTTCTATTCTTCGTCAATTCAGTCGTCCTCAGGAATTCGGCATTGACATCATTGGCGAGGACAATAAAACCACCATCCACCACAAGGTCGCCGCTCGCGTTCTCTGCGTATTCACTGAGGAAGACGTACAGGACGCTGCTTGTGTAGAGCGAATGCAACATCCCCCAAACGTCCAAGGGGTCCCTTCTCCATCGAGCTCTTCCTCGTCCTCTCAATTTTCATTCGCTCATGGCCAAGGTATTCCTCCTTCCAGTCCCAGGCGCTTGGTGGGATGGGCGGGATGGGTGGTAGTATGCAACCTCCGGGTAAAAGCGGTCTGAGTTTCGACCACATCTTGAGCCGCCTACAAGGCGAGCTCCAGAAAAGTCGCGAGACTGGTGCCGAGTTGCACTCCTTAACGACCGCAATGAATGACATTCACGACACCCTAGGCGGCGCCTTGGTGAGCCACTTCGTTGACAAGCCGCCATTCCCACTGACGACTACTCCCACAGCCACCCAACATTTTTCATTTCCCTCCCAGTCTTCCGCCCCCAGGCATCCTTGGCAACTCACGTCGACAAGGTGCGTGCGCTCGATGACCTCCTCGCCGAGCACGAAGCCATCAAGGCCGAGGTAGCCTCACTGCGCGAACTCATGAACGAACGGAAACGCGAGCTCGAGATCTCCAGACACGCTGCGGGCTCTCCATCTGGTCCCCATGATACTCAACACCACAGCAACATGCGGAACGGTAGTTATCAAGCAGACGACGATGATGCCGCCAGTATTCACACCATCGTCCCGCATGGTTTGGAAAGAGTAGAGGAGGAAGATGAGGACCAGTTGTCATCCGAGGATGAGGGCGACGAAGAACGACACCGTCGCCGAGAAGAGCTTGGACGACCGTGGACTCCCGAACCTACTGGAATGGGCATGGTGGAGGATGACGAAGACTCCCCAAACACGAAGCGCGGACACCGATCATCATCACCTCTGCAACAATCCCACGATACTGCATCTGCTGCTATCAGCGAGCTGGCCGAGCGGCTATCGACGCTCAGCGGGCGAATAGACACCGCAGTGGAGTTCAACAACTCCCTCCAGGCGCAGCACACCGCCGCGCAGACAACAATATCGCAACTCCGGTCCAAGATTACAGCTTTGGAAGAACTTGTAGAAGCGACGCAGCTACAGTTGTTGGAGCAAAACCGCTGCCCAGGAAGCTGCTCAGGCACAACTTCTCAATGCAGTTCGCGAGCCTCCCCGCGATCCAGAATGGGAATCGTTGACAGCGATGCTCAATGAATGGAAGAAGAATGTCGAAGGCCAATGGAGTGCCGTTCAGGAGGAGTGGTCACAAGAAAGGGAGTGACTTAGCGAGGCAAAGGAGGAATGGGAGAGCCGGGCGCGGACGTTGGAACTGGGATTGGATGCCAAGATCAAATGCAGGCGTAGCATCAATCATAGCATTGCAGCGACATGATCGGTTTCCGAACGGAGACATCAAGCTCAATGGAGGAGGTGGACTAGTGACGCCACCTAGTCCCGTTAGTGTCGCCTCGAACTCTGGTCGGACAAAGCACCGACGTCGCCGGTCAAGTTCTTCTCGAGGTCGTTCGAGATCAAGTTCACCCATCTCGTCGATCGAGATGATAGAAGGAGTAGTCAATGGGGAGCAGGACATTGGGTCCAACCCGGGTTCACGGCGTGTCTCGGATCAATTTTAACAAT
Source organism: Hortiboletus rubellus (assembly GCA_038092815.1). Classification (NCBI taxonomy): domain Eukaryota; kingdom Fungi; phylum Basidiomycota; class Agaricomycetes; order Boletales; family Boletaceae; genus Hortiboletus; species Hortiboletus rubellus. The sequence continues at coordinate 1,905 of JBBPRB010000057.1, forward strand.
CGCGATCACCCTCTCCATCAATAGCCGAAAGTGAGCCAGCGTCGTGCAGCCAAGTGCTCGAGCGCGGCGTTCAATATCCGATCACGGCCTGCCCCATCTGTCAAGGACTCTCCCGAGCAGCCACCATTGAACCCCCCTTTGCTTATTCACGTGAGCTTGAAGTCGGAGATACCGTTGCGCACGTCTGGGGCTGTTGGTCATCTCGTGGTCTCACATTTGTCGCTTCTGATAACGCATTTCTTCCAGCTCCATCTGAATATGACGACAGCCGTAGGCGTGTTAGTTGTCAGTATCGCAACGGAGCGGTATTATGGCGAGTAAATCAAGATTAAGACGCAAGCATATGGAATAACCCTGAACTGTTCTCGATGGCGTTCATTATGATCGACTTGTTTCCCTTTCAAGTTTGATCGCTGCGGTTGGATTGCTTTATTATCCTTTTTCTCGCTGCTCTCGACCTTATTTGTGATTTGTGAATAACCCTGTGCAACCCCTTGTCATTCTAATGACAGCACGGCCACATACGCTCTTTCGTATCGTGTTTTCGTATAATGTGCTGCAAGAAGGTGCTCCAAGATCCGTGTTTGTGCCCACGTGACTGACCGTAATGTTGATTTGTCAGCTAGGGCCCGTGAGTGACTCGCTATAAGTATTGCGTCAATAATCACCAGACTATGGATATATAAGCACTTTACTCAAGCTCTAGATCCGACTTACACCCTTCTTACACCCTTCTTACACCCTTACCATCAATGACCATCGCCAACGATATGTCCAACGCTATCGACGGCGGCCATTCTCTCGATGGACTGCCCTCCCATGTCGATGACTTCAGCATGCGCGCCATCTGTGTTGGTTCAGAACCGGATGCCGGGTCCGGTGCAGTCATTCCTCCGATATCCCTCAGTACGACTTACAAGCAAGACAGTCAGAAACCACAAGGTGCGTCTTTGGTTGCGTGATGAGGAGATCCCGCTCAAGACGTTGCTTCTTAATGTAGGGCTTCGAGGATTCTCGTTCTGGGAACCCTAATCGCCAAGCGTTAGAGACCACGCTTGCCGCCCTCGAGGTAGGGGGTGCCTACGCGATCGCGTTTGCCTCGGGCTCGGCCACAACGGCCACTCTCATGCAGGCTGTGGGGCCGAATGCACACATTCTCAGCGTTAATGACGTCTATGGCGGTACGTTTCGCTATCTGAAACAGGTCACTTCAGAGATCCAGGGGGTCGAAACACAGCGTCATCGAAATTATGTGGGGGAGATGAATTTGACGCAAGGGAGATCGGCCACGTAATCGCCGTGTTGGGACAACAGTTTGGACTGAATGTCACGTTCGGAGGGCCACCCGGACTCGGTCGAGCTTCTGGAGACCGGCATGGCGAGCCTTCTTCGCATATGTTTTGCGACTACCTTGGATCGCAAATGGGGGTTCGCAAGCTACGCTCCGCACAAAGTGCCTAAAAAAATAATTGGAGTTTACTTTGGGAACTTTGTTGAATGTGGTCAACTCTGGCATGGTTGACGCGGGTCAGCGTGGCGGGCTTAGCAGCAGATTACTATGGCTGCTGGCTAAGGATTTGTTTATCCGCACAGAGAGGCCAAGAACGCGGTGACGAAGATGCCGTTGACGTGGGAAGAGCATCTCATTGACTGCCAAACGATTCCCGTCGTGGACTGGCTTGAATTTATCTTTGGACCGCGTATATGGGATTCAAAGGACACGCAAGCATTGCTTGCACGCGAAATGTTCAAGGATGGGGTATGCATGGAGGCAAACACCGCTGGATCAAAGGAAGAGAACGAATAACGGTTGGTTTTCTCGTTGTATTTTCTTATAGTAACTTTGAGTCTGATGGTTCACCGTTTAACCTAAACTAGTGGGCACTGCGTCATTGGCAGAGGACCAGTGGGGTGCAATGTTGTCATCAACAACCTCTCATCGACACGGTGATACCCATCTATTTCAGAGGCAGGCCTAAAAGCGCGTCGGCGGAATGCTCACGAATCGACGAATTCCAAAGATGCTTTGTGCAGCATTACCCGGAGACAGAGAAATCTGGGCCGCGAAGGCGGAACTTCTGACTTGGATTCAGAACCCCCTCCTTACATCGCTATCTTGGCCGATCTTGATCAACCTTCATCGTTCTCTATCACCTTCCCAGAGCGGGACATTGATGACCGCTCTATACACATCTACGCTGCCGGCATTGATACCGCCACATATCTGTTTTTAGCCAGGCATCCCGCCCTCATGGAGGCTCTGCAAGGCCTCGTACACCTTCAGCAGATTCCCGAGACAGAAAAACCTTGTACGGAATTTTGGAAAGTACGGCCGCTCCTGAGCACATGCTATGGGAACACGGGAGGACTGTTCCAAATGTGCGAAGAATACATATACATGCGGAAGTAACTACATAGAGTACAGCGGAACCCTTAAGTTCATTCAAATAGATCTTTTTTATTCAGAGTTGGCTTCTCCCGTTTGGGAACTGGCTGCTTCTCGATCATGACAAGCTTATAAGCAACATGCAAGTCTTTCAGGATCTCCGAGTTTGGACTAAGAGGGGGGCTCGGGAGTTGATGAATGGAATCTTTCACATCCAAAACAGCTTTCTTCATTGCGGCTTCGTCCTTTGCTTGATGCATGACTGCGTTTGGATCGATGTTTTTGCGTAGATCATGGCCCTCGTTGAGAAGAGCACTGAGAGAAAATCGTGGTTGATAAGAAAAGTCTCCTTCAGCCGTTACCATCCGTTGGACTCACTTTATCCTATTCGGCTGCTTTCCTAATTCTTCAAGACCCTCGTGATTCCCCTCCAAAAGCAGACCTTTTGTCTTGCTTTTAAGCTCGTGGGCAATGGAAATAGCTTTGTCGAGGCACACGACAAGATGGGGTAACGTCCAGAGGTATAGAGTGCGGTATGGAGTCCTTCTCCAGTTAGCAGTGATCACGTTTTTTAGGCACGTGAGAAATATCGTATTCCTTTGCGCCTTCAATCCTTTCCCAATGGCACGGGTCTGGGCTTCGTGGTGCTTGCGGTACGTGTGATACGTAGCTCGAATCTTTGTTGCCGCAGCGATCTCTTCTTCAGTGGGTTCATGCTCACGTGCCAGCGCTGGTTCGTTTGGCACTGGCGCGAGTTCTTGCGGCTCTTCATGAACCTCGTCTTCCGGGTCAATGTCGGGCTCCTCAAGTTGCGTTTTGTCGTCATCCTCAGCCCTTTCGCTTTGAAGGGCATGGCCAACCCGGGAAGTGAAAGCTGGCACATCAGCACGTAGGTCTGAGCGAGCCAACACAAGCCGAGAGACCAATAGAGACGGGATTTCGGAAGGATTCGCAAAATAGATACGCTGGATCCGTGGTAATCTTAGCGGTGGACCTCGCGATGGGTCTCTTTGTTTGTGGAGCAGTTGCACGAGGTCCTGAATGACCACTTTAGCATCGGCATCATAATCTACCATCACTTTCAAGTACTCGTTGTTGCATGCTTGCACATACCTGGGAGCAGTATGACGTTGGAAAAATCGGCAATGAACAGGGTAACCCACTTTCGATATAGCCTTTGCGTGGTGCCAGCTTTTTCCAGAGCATTGAAGATGTTTCTGACTTTGTTCCTGATGTCAATATTTCGTACGTTGTAAGTCACTAGTAATGGGTGTTAGCGTCAAGGTCGTTCATATACGATGAACGCACGAAGGCAGAGAGCCCTGCAGCTATCAGAGGGTCGTTAGTGCTTGTCAGGCTATAAAAGAAAGGGAGACTTACATTCTGGAGATGAAAACAGTGCAAAGCATCGGTGTTAGTTTGGTATGCGACAGCGAATACGTCCCTTCGGGTTTTGGAGTCAGCTCTTGATTTGGTGGAGGTCATAAATGGTTAGAGCTGCTTACGGCTGGCACCGTCTGATTGCAGGGATTTCAACAAATCTTGCACACAATTCAACATGTTTACAATCAGGGCAGACCTGATCTCCTTCTTCATGGATAGGGCTTTGTTCGAAGAGAGCCAGCCCCGCGGAAGGACAAGACCATCAAGTGGGGGGTGAAAGGAAAGACGCCACGAGATGGAAGCCTTGCCGACAACTTCTTCCAAACAATCACAAAAAACGGACAAGTCTACTCTCAAGTCAGACTTGAGGACATGCCTACAACCAACTCAGTGCGGTGAATGATCTATCCCGACATAATGCGTACCCTAAAACTTTCAAGCCCGCGGAAATGCAGGTTTGCCGGGTGCCGTCGAAAAGGCTGGCAACGTCCTCGAAAACATAGCAACCATCCGAATAAACGAACTCTTTCACCCTGGCATGGTGAGCATTAAAATGAGCCTGTTTGATGCATTTGAGAGCACCGGATTCGTCGAAAGCGAAAATGAGGCCCGTCAACTTCAGAACGGTCGTTGAAAATGCCGGGCGATCATTGTCTGCACGCAGGGTATAAAGTACATCCCGCACCCAGTGCTTCATGATGCCTATACTTTCGCGAGCATCAGGTATCATAGACAGGTCCAGGTTAGCGATTGACCCCTGAACATGGGACTGGGGCTTGAAGGACTCGTAAAGGTGGGTGAGCCAGTGGAGGACGCTAGACAGCCTTAAGTAAGTCACCTACGAAACGAACAGACTATCACGTACCACTCCCTCCTGTCAAGGCGCGGATTGACAGAGTACATCAGTTGAAGAATGTGGATCTGTTGCAGATGAATGCCGATCCGAAGGTTGTAACGTTTAGAGTCCAGGTCCGCAGATTTGACGTGCTCTTGAGGGCAATTAGGGCGCTTGCACTGTCCATGAACAACGAATGTCAAGCACTGCGAGAAAACTATCGCATCGCAACACAATTCGTTCTCTTTGGTGACTTGTTTGCGCAAGTGCATCGCCAAATACTTCCTGAGCGCTGTGACCATCTCTCTTTTAGAGAGAGAGACAACAGAAGGTCGAAGGTACATCTGCCCATGACGATCGCCAGTAGCTGAACTATGAAGGAAAGAGCCAGGTTCCATGCGATACTCGGCGTTGGATATTTCTGTAATGCTGAACAATCGTTTGATAGAAGTGACACTGAGTGGATCAGGGTGATAGATGATGTCGTGGAGAAGGCCGGTATATTCCCGGAATTTGTTTGGGAACTGTGACATCTCCAGAAGATTATGAGATTTGATTACTGGCAGGCGACTGAAGAAATGATTGAGTGCGAGTAGCGCTGCCGCATTTCTCTTTCCTTCGACAAACAAGTGAGACAGCTTTTCGAGGCTCGCTAGGTCCGCCCCTTGGTCCGCCCGTGCGATGGCCCGAAACATGGACACCTGTGAGTAGTTCACAAGTAAGAAGCATAATTCCGGTTCACTCCAAAAAGGAATGCATACTTCATGACGGTCCAACGAATCGAGGAAATTGAGGGGGAGTTGACCGGCCAAGTTCAAAAGTTCACCCACGTCTTGGTCGGCTGCCACTTCCCTTGACATGATACCAAATGAGCACCGACGCCACAAGCTGTCCAGCACAGTTTTAGTGGCCTGCTGGATTGCGTCACGCGACCCCTTCTCCTTCAAGAGGTCTCTGATTGCGTCGGGCGGCCGGTTCTCTGACAAATGAAGCTTGGCTGCTTCCAGATATCTTCCATGACTCTCCAATGATGTAGCCCGGGCAACGTCGAGGTCGTAGGTCTCAAGAAATTTCAATTCTTTTTCAAAGGACGAGAATAGCGGCAAACGTGGTCTAGCATAGATATGTTAGTCAAGCGGAGCGGCATATACAGTCACAAAGCGTCTACCTCTTGACATCACGCTTGCTGCAATAGAATAAGCGGCACACAGTTTCTAGTTCTTCCAAGGATTCTGGGGAAATGTCCTTGGAATGCTTGTGGATGACTTCAAGTGTCTTGTCGAAAAGTCCGACTTTCCGAAAGCGCCGTCCAGCGAGGTCGTACTCTTGAGCATCAACGTATGCATCGGCTGCCTTCAGATCATCCTCAGCGCACACGTAACAGTCCGCAGCATTGCGATATTACTGGAGTTTGCCCTTGCCCCGCGGTGCATCATTTCCGCTCGCCACGAAGGCTCTCGCGGCAGTAGGAAAAGCGCCTTGCTGATCCTTCTGTGGTGCAATGCCAACTTTTGCGCGAGCAACTTCTCGAAGGTGGAAAGCTTGGCATATAGCCACCATACACGGTAGTTTCGCTTTAGTAAAACAGTACAGGGCCTGGGGGTATTTCTTATGCTTGAACATGTCATGGCCTTGCAGTTCCCATTCTGTGGGGCCTGAAGGCACAGCAAGACATGGAAGGCCTTTCTCGGGCTTACAGTTTTCGACCTGATTGCGCGCAGTCCAGATCATCCGACATAGTGTGAGTGACATCAATACGAAAATTGATGAGTGGTTCTTCACCCACATAGGCTCGCTTTTGTCAGACTTGTCAAAGATCCACAACTTCTTCCTCGCTCGGGTGATGCCCACGTATAGCAATTTCAACTGTGAGCAACGTCAGAGGAAGGTTAACGAACATCCCGATTCGTTCGTGTACTTCACTGCATAGACCAGCAAAACGACTTTCATCTCTTTCAAAGGACGGTGCGTGCACTGTAGCCAAATCTTGTCCATCGACTTCTCCTGCATGGTTCAACAAAACGCGCCAACGTAAGGCATCGATGGCAGAGTCCTCGAAGAAGTTATACAAGAGAACCTGCATTCAATGATCAACCGTTCGTAGCGTTGGAACATACCTTGAGGCTCACATCATTGAATTCGAGACCTTTGCTGTCGTAGAGTGTCCTAGAAGAAGAGGTCATGAATTACGCTGCGAAGAAATGGTTGCTTTCGTCATCTCACATGATTAGACCGATCTCCCCGACTTCCTTTCGCAGCTTCTCAGCTGCTTCATCATCCCGTACGAGGATGCCTTTGGGAAAATCATGCAATCACGGTAAGTGACTCGCAACGTAACATACTCACATTGGTGGGCCCCAAATTTGATAGGGCCTTCTCTTTAAGAGAATGATCAGAGATGAGCAATAAAAAGATAAGATCCACATACGACGTGCTGAATAGCAGCTGTTCGTACAGAACAGTGTCCTCACGGAAAAATTTTGGCCTCAAACCATCAATAGTTCCTTTTTTCCGTTGGAGATCATCGATTGCACTAGGCCAAAATTGCATAATGCGTTCGATGACGGTATGTGCACAGTTAACAATGCCACCATGGGAACGGTAATTAATGGTAAGTTGGAATGCCGTAGGGTCGGTGACTGAACGGTCCCGTATCAGATGCTTACTCTGACCGTGCTGCGGGATGAAGGTTATACAATGAGTTTCAGTCGCACTCGATAAGATATGGGGCCATACTTCGATACGATATAAAAAGGCCTTCAAATCATCAAACCTGAAGGAGCTTCCCGCTGAAATGGTCTGTGCAGTGTCGCCTGCCCATAAAAGCCCATCAGATTCCGACAGAGGAGCCTCAACACTACAACAAACGTCACACTTTGAAACGCAGCAAAACACCGAGGTGCGTACAGAGTGCATCGATAAGAAGATTATCTTGTGCTTCATCAACGTAGCTGGATCACAGTTCAGCGAAAAACATCGACTTTGTCATCGAGTGAGTGTGTAGACATACAGAAAGTCAACCTTTCGGCCCCTTAACGGGATACCTCCCATGAGCGTTTTCAGTATCGCATGCGTCCGATCCGCAACATCGTGGTGGCGACGTTCCTTTTTGAGCTTGCTATATGCTTTGAAGACTGCATACAGTGTTCACCTCTGGTTTTCGAACGTGGGGTTGGAATGGGCTGGGAGGCTGCAGTATGCCTCCTCGTCAAGGCATCCATCAGGATATGATAGTGATTTCTCGGAACCCTTGATGATACCTACAGGAGAGTTGGGCAATTCCAAACTCGCCGTATATCAAGACTACGCACCCATAAGCTCCGAAAAGACGAGCCAAGGTTCTATAAATAGCCACTTAATTAAGCTGAACTTGTTGGCATGAAAATCGAGGAACACACCAAGGCCGTTTGTCAAGTGCTGCGAGAAGTGCGGCCAATAAGTCCGAGCAAAGTCACCATATGTCCCGAACGAATTTTGGGCTTGGATGTCATCCGTGTTGATGAAAAACCTTGCAAAATGCCGTGCTTCAGGGTTGTTATCACCTAAAACATCTGCGGCAATCATCCTCGCGAGCCAGAACCAGGAGAGTGAGCCACAGGATACACTGCCCGAAATATAAAATTACCTTGTCGAAGGTCACAAACAGAGGGAAGTGATCGTCTTCTAATGCACTGTACCTCTGTGGGATATCGGTTTGATCCTCGTCATTGGCATCCACCAACCTAGATTCTGTGTCCCGAGCCCATAATCGCATCATTTTGAGTTCTTCGATAGAATATCCGACTAATGCCAAAGACTCGAGTAGCTTCATGAAACATTCCTGGACTTTTGTTGCCAGGACGCGAGACTTCGTTACGAAAATCTGACGTGGCTTGGGCATACCGCACATCTCCATTTCCCATGTGCGCTGAATTCCAAACATCTTGAAGAGCATCGTTGTCGCCTTACTAGACAAGGAGTAAGCCAAACTTGTTCACACCAGCTGTCCGATCCATTGTACCCGGTACCACTCCTCCCCAGAACATAGCATGAAGTTTTGCATTCCACAATTTGAAGTTCCCGTGGACTGTGCATGGGTAGTTAATACACGCTAGTTGGAGTGCAAAGGATACTCACGCCAATTCGAACTTGTGTTGCACATCTTGGTCTGCAATCAAACCTAGAGTGGCGAGTATAAAAAAATATGGTCATATCATGCACAAGAACGTGCGCACTGAGCAAAAACGACTGTAAAGCATGATCAACACTCGGCGTAGAGGGGTTGGCCATAAACATACCTGAGAAAAGGTAGCGTATTTCTCGAGACTGTATAATGCCTTAGACTGACTAGTAGGGAAAAAAAAAGAATTTGCGTACACAAGGAGGGAATGCAACTGTTGGAATATGTGAACCACGACTGAAAAATAAAATTACGCAAACACACCTCCTCCATTCCCCCATCGGTGAGAACAGGCAGGGTTGGTTCGGCATCATCCTGGAGACTCTCCTACGGAAAGCATGCCGGAAGATAGATGTCACTACCAGCATGTACAGGAGTTCGGACAATGCAACTGTTACAAACAGCAAGTGAGCCATCTTTCACGTCGTGACGAAAATAAATCTGACCGCTGAAGGTATTCCTCGCCTTTTCCAGCAAGTTGTTGTCCCACTGCGCCCCAGTTGCGATTTGGTTCCGTGTGGGTATATATACCATATATTTTGATCACTGAAACGATAAGTCTGTATTTGAAAGACAAGGGAATGCTCGAAACCTGGTACCTTGTCGATCCACCTGCAAAAATACATCTCAAACCGAGGCCACGGGATATGTAAACATCAAACTCACCTGCCCATCACGGTCAGGGACAACATCGACTTGGTACTGTCCAGGAATGGATAGCCGATCATTGTCACCACAAGAAGGAACATACGACAAGCCGAAGGTCCTGCTGCACCTTTGCTTCGAATATAGGGATCGCAGAGGAGGAGGGACTATTTAGCCTTTTTTGATTTTCTTTAGAAAAATGCCCCTTGGAAAGTTGCCTATCACAACAGTCAACTTGCGCAACAGTGGCATGCACACAACGTACTTGATCTTTTTCACGACAGTAATGCATTTCTTCCGGTCTCCGTTCGCCAACCCTTGTAGTTTCTTTGTTGCCTCGGTGCCAATGATGATGCGCCACCCCCCAAAGTGGTCCGCGTTTTCAAAACATAGGGCAGCTTTCATAAGCTGAACCTTTGGATGCGCAAATAGCTTTGGCTTGACAGCCCCAATGACCTTGCTTTCCTGGGCCACAGAAGGGCGCACAGTCGCGTCACCACCTGTCGAGACATATGCACCCCTCAACTGCCGTTCGAGAAATGGCTCCAGGAGCAGCTCAAGGTAGACCTATGAACATATCGAGCAGCACACTTGGAATAGGAAAACCTCGACGCACTTTCAAGATCATCTTGAGATTGTTGCTGATCTCACTTGCTACTTTAGAAGCCTCCTCATTGTTCAAAGGAACCTTGACTGCTAACTTATGGAACGGCGCCACATCAATGGCAGAGGCGGTATTCTTGTTACGCATGGAGTACCCCGAGAACCCCTCATCGCTGTACTCGGAAACTTCTAAAACACTTGCGGGAGCGGTGATAAGTCAGCGGAGCATGATAAGGCAAGGACCGGCAATGCATCCTCTACATAGATTTTATGCCGCTCAATGCGACGACGGATGTCAGTAGAAAGGAGGTCGGGGGGGAAAGCAAATATGACAGAAGAGAGTCTCCGAAGGAGCATACTTGCAGACGAAGCCTCGACAAGCGCGGGATCAGTTGGGTAGGTATCCATAATTCTGTGCACCAGCCCTTCCACGCTTGGCAAGGCTAGACATAAGCATAAGTTAGATACTAGCAATGTCCGGAGGACGAGCACAGGGAACTCACCAGAGACGATAAATTCAAACAAGTTAGGGATAGTACACAAGTCCTGGACTATCAGGTCCAGAGGTATGTCTGGTCCTGCTAAACAGGACTCGAGCATCCTCAAAGCCGCAGTGAGGACCTCGCTGTGAGCAAGAGTGCGAGGAGCAAAGGCCTGCAGATCGAGGGCAGGCTTGTTAGGTTGTCTAGCACCCATCATCCCAGAGGCAGATACGAGGTGAGTACAAAGGGTCGTGGAGTTCAACGACCCTCTTTTATGAGTGCATAAGGCTCGAGTGGCACAATGGGCCGGTGATTTGTTTGATTCCATCTTTGTGTGTACCAGCAGCGGCACGAGGCAACTGAAATCGCTGTGGAGACCGAAACTTTGGATGTGTGGAAGAAGCCGTGACTACAACTCAACCACTTGGGACACCTTCAAACGCTTGGTTCAGTCCCTCCCGGATCTCGCAACAAACTATTTATATACATTTGACCGTAAGTAATTGTTCCTCTTCGCCGGCACTCGCATCTCAAGATCTCAGATCTCATTTGCCATAGAATGCCGCCCCCACGCGCACTATCAATGTAACTACCACCTCTAGATCCGTATCACCAACTGTCTCACTCGCTAGCTTCACTTGATCGGAGACTCAGGAATTTCTGGATCTGCGTACACACTTGGCGTCTTAACCAATTCGTGTTCCAGGTGTCGGAAAGTCGCTTCTGCGATGATGCATAGATGCCTTCATTCATTACCACCATCGGTATTAACTTCAAGATCCGTCGTTGAACTAGATGGAAAAGTATCAAGCTGCAATCGTATGTACGTTTTCCTGTCACTAAATTTTATTCACACACCCCGCTTCGTCGCGTAGTGGGACAATGCTGGACGAGAATGATTTAGGGCCATCACCACCGCTTATTACCACGGAGCAATAGATATTTTACTCGCGTATGATGTTATCGACGAGCGGTCCTTCAATGGTGAATATCTCCCTCCGCTACTGTGACGCGTTACTCTATACCAGCCATCTTGACCAGATATCTGCATGTGGCATGCTAACATCGAACAATATGCTTCTGAGGATGTAAATAACATTCTCGTGGGTAACAAATCCGATTGGACAGATAAACGTGCCGTCACCGTAGACCAAGGATGGGAGCTCGCTGATGAACTTGGCATCATGTTTATGGGGACCCCGGCCAGAGTAGACATTGATGTAGGCTTTCTTCATGCTTGCTCGGTCAGTCCAGACTCCTGTCATGGGACTTTCGTCCCGTAGAACCGTGCGAGGATGCTTTGTAGATTTTCCCCTACGCCCACCATCCCTGGCGAGAAATATGTCTCGCAGACACTCCGTCGTTCTGTGTTTAGGTGTATCCGGCTGTTCCCCGTGGTATCACCTTCCTTGCCTGATCTGAACGCCGACAGGAGCGCAGACCGCCGGGAAGATAAGAAAGCGTGCGTATGCTGGTTAGTGAATGTGGGTTCACGTTGTAGTAGCTTGCTCTCGATAATCTAAAGCTGGTTATAATCTTCTTCTGGAGATGGAGCTGCCGTGTTCCAGAACAAAACGTGTGAGGTCATGTATGAATAAAAACCTGGTCAAGTGCACTACAATTTTCCGATATATGACCCGGGCCCGTCGGCCCCAAACATGTCCTCTACGTAGCGCCAGTAGTATGAACTCTCCAGCCTGATCACAGCAGGTTGTAAGCACAAAAAAGCACCTGCCTCAGCCTTACGTGTCTTCTTAGGCACCCTATCATCAGCAGCGAGCGATCCGAAATTCTTCACCCTTGCTTGAGTTACTGCACTCAATCGATGCGCAAGCGCTGCTTTCCTTTTCTCTCACTCTTTCATCTTGTTCATCAGAGTCTACAATAGATCATGTGCCTTCAGAACACAACCACTTGAATCGGTACTGTATTAGTGTGGGATGAGGGATGGAAGGGCTCGCCCATTCTTCGAAATTATTCGCCCACTCTTCCTCGTCCCGCTTCTCTTCAGCCACTTTCTCTTCTCTCTCCTTTTCCTTCTCCCGTCGCGCTCGTGCACGTGCTTTCCCGTCCGGCATTCAAGACTTTCTCTTTGATGCCCTCCTCGTCGAGGTGTCGCAACGTAGCGCAAATGTTAGGAACGATCTCATCGTTCCATCGTCTCAAAAGCAAGACAAGCTCGCCACGGCATCCGGTACACCAACTAAGCCGAGAGTCAGTTCTCCCTATCGTCTAGTCTGGTCAGTGAAGGCGAGGTATTACAGACAAGTTACGCATTACGCACAGCTTGCTCATCCGTCCATTCTATACATCTTTTTTTCCCGTGTACATTTGAAATCATATTCCAGTTTTTTAATCGTCTCCAGCAGTGCTGCATCATCATTGAACCATTCTGATTGGAGAGTGTTCTACAATCATCAGGGAACATTGCTCACCAGTGTCGACACGAGATCATGCTTGAGAAATCTGACCAGCCATCCCATTAATTCTCGCTACGCCTCTTTTCAGGCTGAAGAAATATTGTATATTCAGACTGGCAAGCGGAGCATGGAGAAGTAGTCCTCTGCGAATTTACAAAAGTTTCGGAGTATATGCTGGAGCGATCAAGGTTGAAAAAGAAAGGCATGAGGTGAGAACCAATGACACGAAGGGAAGAAGACGTACGGCAGCCTGCGTAGACATTACACGGGTCGGGAAACTGGTACTTTCGCTGGATGAGTTTTAGCAGGTATTCCGTACTCTGCTGTGTATTTTATGTGTTCAAGGTCTGGTCCGGTACGTGCGTATGCCAACGGATGGGTGATAGCTGATCTACTGCAAGCACCGACCGCTTGGCTTGGTTCAATGTGTCCTTCCAGTTGAAGATAGGAATAACAGAAGCGGAGGCCGTATTGAACAAGTTGGCCGACCCATCTGGGACAAAGGGTCACGTTTCGTATGGAAGGAAGATTGTTTTGAGAGAACGACATGACGCAGTCAACAAAGTATACAAGCGTGGGGACAGAATACTGCTCAAACATGCGCTCGGATGTTACCTGAATGTTGGCATTGACAATATCGTCTAACGGCACAATGATGTAGAGTACGCACATGTGCGAGAGCGGAGAGGCGATCCCAGGCGCTCCGTCATCAATACAGGGTGCTCGAAGCTTGATGTGTCGATTAGGCTGTGCGGCATGATGGGTTGTAAGGGATTCGACTGCAGATGCACAGGGAAGAGACCGAGTCAAGTTCTGAGGCAATGTTTGTTGCTGCTGACTTATTATGGTAAGAAGCAACCACGAGGACAGTCATGCTCAGCCACAATTCTCAGCCTCGACCTTGTAAACAAGGTAGTTGCGGTCACTGCGAACGGCCACTTTGTGTCGAACAGACAATACCACGGCTATCATTGTGAATACTTACTAGTTGGGAAGAGCGACACCGACAGCTGTCTGCATTATCTTAGCGGCCCGGGAGAGCGATGGGAATCTCAGCACACAAATGCTGCGGACGCTTGTTGGTGATATAACTGAGGTGGCGCTTCAAGCGATTCGGTGGAAGAACTGTTGACCATGCCCCTTGAAACTGTCCCAGATTTTCTCGACGATTCTACACACAACGAGCTTGACCGGAGACGTCAAAGATGATTTGAGCCCGGATGACGTGCCCGATCTATGTACCAACCTCCATTATATCGCCCTCATGAGTCAAAGAGTCCATTTCACCGTGTGGAATCAAAGCAATGGTAGGAAACATACCAGGTGGAATGCTCAGTAGTCCAGTTTTCGTAAATTCTAATTCATTGTTTCCGTGAATAGACAACATCTCTGCGAGTACTGGGGCCATGAAACAAGTCCAATCGACGCGCCGAAGGAGAACTCGGTGATAACATGAGAAAGATTCATTTCTACAAGGCATGGTTAACACGAGCGAGTGACGTCAGCAAGAGACGCACTGTCGTGGGGTACGTGGACGGCGCTCAAGTGGCTGAACAATGTCAGGGAAATACGGCAGGGGCTGAGCTTGAAGTACCCACAGAGGATCCAAAACATGAGGTCATGTGCTGCAAATGCGACGCTCATGTTCGTCCCACGTTGAGTCGGCTTACTCATGGACAGGTCTGATTCATTTATGTGTACCGTGAGGTACCTTAGGGCACCTTCCGTCATTGGTACCGCTCTTTGAAACATGTGATTCGGGTTCGAGAACCACACTTCACTGTGCAAGCCGTCTTACGTGCATTTCAGCTCCAACTGGCAGAACCAAGACACGAACACCGTCGGTCCGGGGATCAGCCTGAGTCAGTCGCTGACGCGTCGCCGAGCAATGTTCGCCAGGTGAGTCTCGCTTTGATAATGGTCTAAAGTGCTGTAGACCGATCTGAACCCAGGCGGATGGTGTGGCTTCACGATCCAAGAAGCGGTTGCCCTACTACTGATCGCAAGGAAGAACAGGGTAGTATTACCGTATGAATATGAATAATGGTTGGAGAAGATAAAAACATTGGGTAGTATGCTATTGGATCGTGAAAAGATTACCTTGTAAAGCAATCAAACTGTATATATATAAGGAAGGGATGGGAAAGACACTAAGCGGTGAGTGTATGGAATGTAGCTATACACATAGAGAACATGTCACAGGACAGGCCGGCGAAATGAGATCCACGGCCCATCGGCATGAGAAACGCCACATACTGGATTGTGTGCCGTCGTGTGATTCGCACCCAACGAAGCCAGCATGGCTACAACGAGCTGTGCATAAATAGTTGGTGGTACCGCTGGATCGCGCAAGGCAAAAACGAATCTTGGTCTGGCAGCAGCGTCAGCCCAAGCGGCGAATCAGGACAGCAACACCGACGCACCCGTGAACGACTGGTCCTCGTATCCGAATACTCGCACTGTGACAAGATGGGGAGAATCTGTGCCATCCACGTGAACAGCGACACCTTGGCTTCATACACGTACAGCAGATTCAGGTCGTTTGCAATCCAAAATACGATCTCAACAATGAAAAAAGCAAAAGACATAACACAAACTCACCTGGATCTCAACACATACTGCAAGTGCATCTCCGCCTCCTTCAACCCCCTCATAAAGTCGGACAACAAGCTGTACCTCACCATGGGTGACAACAACGTGCGGGACTTGTCCGCCCGACAAAGGTGTGCGAGAGAGAATCGAGGAGCATGAACGCGACCGTTTTCCGCACCTCAGTCCCATCGATCACGTCGCGTGAAATCGTACTAACCAATCGTTCCATCGCATTCTTCATCACAGAAAGCGTACCTGCTTCCAACGTGGACGTACGCTGGCTAGGACTGCCGTCCGGCATTGGGGTCAATCGAGCAGACCCGCCTTGACTCTCCACAAGGGAAAGATCGCCCCTTGAACCGAGCGCACGGACACAGAGAGCGCCATTGACCACTTCCCAAAGGTGTCCACAACAGCTTCCACGCCGTGAGGTCCGTTGTCGGAGGAGATGAGGGGCAGATAGTTGAACCCGAGATCCAACAAGCGAAAAAAAAAAAACGTATCAGGTGGGGATGCACTGTTTGCAGACGGCGTGTCGGATAACGTGGCCCAGAGGGTTCCCGTCCACAGTCATAGATCCAGCAGTTTGCGCAACACGTAGAGCAGTTCGTCTTCACGGACCCTATACAATCCAATTTACGATCAGTGACCCACATCGCGGACCGTCACAATCACCTTGGGAATGGAAAACTACCGCGGAGCGCCTCGTCTGCGATATAACCCACCATCTTGCACCGATCCAGCAATGACGGCAAACGCAACGCAGCCACCCTCCACCTCGACGTCTGCTGATCTACATCCAGGACATCAGAACCATCAGCACCATCAAAACGACCACACCAGCAATCAAAACCAACACGCACCGTTGATCACGTTGGAACAAATCAAAAACAGCAAGTCAAAACGCCAATACGAAAACCGCTCCCTCGGAACGACCTCTTCTGTCGCCGTACTCTGCATGCTCTCCAAATCCAACTTTTCAAATGCCTCCCGCGAGTTGCACGACAAACCCACGTTGCTCCAGTCCACAAGACCCAGTGAGCTCGAACGCGGAGTGTGAAACGGGAACTTGTACATTTGGCTACCTTGGTGGAGGATCTTGGCGAGTTGACCGACGAGATAGTCCAGGATGCGTGGGCCGCCCAAGTGAGGAGCAAGATCGATTTCGAGCGAGCTGATCAGTGCAAGGTCAATGTTCTCTTCCATCTCTTGTTCCTCTAGGCTAAACGTCTCCACTAGAGAGCTGGGGAAAAGCATTTGGTCAGGAAATAGATCGACACCGCTCGATCATGGACCACGTACCAATCCGTAAGGATACCACCCCGGAAACCATTAATAATCTGCCTCCAGATAGCTTCAACCCCCCGTGTATTCGATACCGCTAATGCGCAATCTCAAAGTGAGTGCACCCTCAGCGACAACACGCCGAAAAAACGCACCCTCCTGGAGCCTCAACAAGGCTGCCACACATTCCATCATGATATGCAAGAAACACGTCGTCGCTGTCTTCCACAGCGGCACATCTTTGCCAAACTTGGATGGTATTGGACACCCATACTTGAGCTTGACCGGAATCCCATAGGCCTAGCCCAATACGCGATAAAAACAAATGAGAATCCAGGCAGTGACGATATGAGGACTCGCTCACCGAAAGAACGGCCTCAAGTGTCCCGTCCTCATATATCTTGGCATGAAACTTGAACCGCATATATAACTCGACAAGCGTCAGCATTGTCTGTTTTAACAGCCCGATGTACGCGACATGCTTGCACGTGGCCAACCATGAAGGCGCGACAGGCGTTTCAGGGGCAGGCACGAGCGTGGCATGTGTGTGACACCCCGCGAGGAACGCTAGAGAGCTGAATTCAGCAAGGCCGCACATGATCAACGGTGGTACGCCCGACTCGGCGAGGTCGATGGCTTGGACAACGTCCATCACAGATGCCTGTAGTATCTCATGAATACCAAGCGATACTACCGTTTTCTCACCCACCTGCACTGGCATCAGCGCGTCCACGTCTGGCCTGTAATCCGAAGAGCTGGGGTACGTGAGGACACCTATCATCCATGCGTCAGCCATAACGAACGAATCCACCATCCACTGGCGAGCACAGCCCACCTTTCAAAAACTCCATAAGACGCGTCAACCGCACCAACGACCACTCCCCATGCATATGCTACCGACTCATCCATCGCATTGTTTGAATGACACCAAGAAAGCTTTCCTGCATAAATGCACGGTGCGATCCTGCCGCGTTGCTGGCATGCCGTGGTGAGAAATGCGATGTATTGCCCTGTAATACCGCACCACTGATATCGTTCCAGGCCAGCCACGCACACTCCAACGCCTCTACGATGCGAAGCCCCACGGCTTCATCCGTGGCCGCGGGCAGTGATCCAATGGCCTTGTCGAGGCACTGCAAAGCAGGCGTACTGAGCGGTCAGTGGTCTAAGAGAACCGTACCCTGGGTGTGCGCGACAATGACCTTCCAAGCGTCCAAGAAAGTCGAGAGGTGCATGATCTTCGACGTGGCAAACCCTTTGACGATCGACCCAATCGATTGCAATGCCAGACTTTTCGATTCGTCCCAGGCCTGATCCGGCATTGGGCCTGACGGATGCGCCAAAGGTGGACCAGCGCTCTCGGGAGGAATTCGCCGGTTCCCGACCGAAATCACACCCAACAACGGGAACGTGATCTTCCATATGCAGTCTTCCGCGTGTCGAGATTGAGCGTTGCGCTGTAGAGCTGCATGGCGCGAAACAATGTCTAACTGGCGCTGACGTGAATCTCGAGCTGGGTATTGGTACATAAACCAAGGACTTCGAGGAGGAGGAACATCCACAACGCGTTATACTCGGGTTCTTCTTCCGCGTCTTTCTGTTTGGACTATATTGAGTCGGAGACGCTCCAGAACAAGCTCTTAGCTGCTGTGAACGCGACGTTTGTATCCGCATGCCAACCCAAATTGACCCAACGTGCTGATGCGCAGTCGAAGGTCCTCTGGAGAGAACGATGACACCAAATCGCACACCAGCTTTAGCAACTGGAACACGATCTCGATGAGGGCCGTATATCCCCGTTCATTGGTGTACCCCAGCAGAAGTGGCCTGGGACGATGATCTTACAACGACAATGTACTCACCGAGTCACTACTAGTAGAGACTGTGCACGCCAGCGCGGGTGGTTTGCAGACGCTACTGAGCACTTCGGATATACTACCCCATCTGACGACGAATGTATGTCCGGACGCTTGGAGTATATGATGCAGCGCTTTGAGTCCCATACGACGTAGCTCAACATTCGTGCCTGTATCCGCGGCGCTGGCTTCGGACACGGGTACAATCTGTTTGGAAAGGACGTCCACCACCCGACGCTGAGCTGTCGCCTGGAGATCCCCGGAGCTCGCTAAATTGCGGGGAACGACGACTAATATCTGGAAGGACATAATAAATAACGAGCGGTGCGCACTATGACCCAAAACGAGTCGGAACGCGCTCACTAGCTGGGCAAGCCGGTCAGCATCAGCGAGACGTGCGCAACATGAAGATGGACGTACCCAGGCCACCCCCAGTTATGGTAGACGGTATTTGGGGCTGGACATGGCTGTTCAGGTGGTTGTTCCTCTGGGGCGTTCCCATGGCGAACGCATATATATGCAAAGGTGGGGAGGTTTGGTGTGATGAGCGTGGGTGGTGGGCTCGAGCCGTCGCTGGTACTCGTGGCGCTTGTCCACAGGCTCTTTGACGTGGGGAGTTCTTAGCTCAATGGCGCTGCTTGCAGGGCTATTTCAGCGATCACGAACTGGAATTGGCGTGTAACAGGCTATAAAAGACAAGTCACTGAGTACAACGGTCTAGGTTGAGACTTGTGGTTCTATCAGCTAACTGTTTCATCCGTACTAATTCTCACCTACTCGCTTGTGAGCACTCCATGCAAGATCGCAAGGTTATTAGTCATAAAATGGCGAGAGCACGCCCTCAACTAGCCCAGATCAGGAGCATAGTGTATAATGTTGGTATGACGCGAGACATGCTAGGGAACTGAAATGAAAATATACGCAAGCTGTCAATGGGGGAATAGTCATGCCAAGGAGACAGCAATGATCGCGAACAAAGGAGTCCTTACCAAAGCACAATGGAACGGGAGAACAATGAAGGAAAAAGGAATGAAATGAAGAACGAGGTGAAGGCAAAAATAAAACTACAGAATGCCCGAGTCCTTCAACAAATTGTGTTGGATCGTGTCCTTCATTGCTGCAAACACTAAACGAATGTTTGTCGTGTCCGTTGCTTGTATTAGACTGATCACTGGTATGAGCTAGGGAGGAGACCTCAAAAGCGCGGAACGTACTGGGGATGGACTGAGAGGTGTGCACGGTTTGTTTGCATGAATCTCCAGAGAATGTACTTGGCCGCCTTGTTAATATCGGAACCACCAGTGTAGTCTGGAAAGTATCTCTGCAGTGGGACCTGAAGGTGTGTGAGAAAACAGAGGACGCGATGGTTAAGAAACGCACCTTTGGCAGCTTGGTCTTGAAAACATCAATCTTGTTGAGGAACAGGATTATGGATGTTCTCGAAAACCACGGGGAATTGACAACGGATTCGAACAGTGCAAGGGATTCAGTCATCCGGTTCTATAAAGGTGGTTGAGAGCTCAGTTATAAATGACATACAGAGTACTTGCCTGATCCTTTTCTTCTAGCAATACTTGATTGTACTCGCTTAGGGCTGCGCAAAAAACGATACTGGTAACGCTTTCGAAGCAGTGGATCCATTTCTTTCGTTCAGAGCGCTGACCACCAGCATCAAAGATGTGTATCCTAGATGACGTCGAGGTGAGATTGGACAGGCCAAATGGCAGGACATACCGAAGTTGTCCCATGGTGAATCTGGCTTCGGTGATGCCCGTTGTCTTTAGACGGGCTCTTAGAATGTCATCCAATGTTGGTAGGTAATTTGGCGAGCCTATGCGTAGGACCTCGGTGAAGAAACTAAGGCAGTGGAGTGAGGATAGTAAAGATGAGGTGAGGTTATACTGACTAAACAGCGCTGTCAATTAGGTGGAATTCGCTACAGCGATCCATAAGCGTTGGGATTATTGGGTCTTTCCACAGTTGGTGGATGGCTTGAGCTACCTCGGGAGAAAAAACAAAAGAGGGTGATGGGTCGATTTGGTAGTCAAAAATACGATTTGCATTGACCTGGGAGATGATGAGTGAATTTGGGGCAAATGAGTTGAAACATACACGGTTAGTTGGGTTGATGCAGTCGAGACCGATCTTGCGCATTGCAAGAACCATAGCTTGTGCACTATCAAGAGTGTTTCGATATATGATGGGCCGGTAATTTAGACATTCCTCGTTGGAGAAACTGTTCTGGTGGATAACCCTCATCTGTTTAATGATGGTGGTTTTACCGGTATCTGAGGGGCCTACACACGACGAAGTTAGGTCGATGACTTGGCAGAGCGAAGTAACTCGGACTAACCTAGGAGTAGTATCTTACACACCTTTCTTAGCTCCCTGGAGTCCTCCTCAGGCTGACGATCAATGGTGGCTGGTATCATTTCTACTGCCTTGTCCCGCCAGAGAGTGTCGGAGATACAATTGCCCATGGTGAAGGGAGGTGAGCAGGAGGGAGGAGGGGAAGGGAGGGAAGGGCTTGTTGGACCCAGCCGGGCTACACCGGGCAAGTAACCTGTAACTGCGTCGTACATAACAGCTTACCCCTCGAGACCCCCACCAAAGTGTCACAGTTATGTTACAAAACTAAGACGACCCTCAGGCTTGTCCGCTGAAGGGAGAGCTCTGATTGGCTGTATGTTTCCGAAAAGGGCAAGGCCTGAACCAACCCGGATCTGAGTTCAATGGCTACTGAATTGTGGATTAGGGCAAAGTTATGTGCCTATGTGCACCTGCGCGTCCCCATAAAGGTTACGCATTAGTAACAATTATGTCATGTCACATTTATACTAACTAGTGGGGCTAATATAAGGTACAGCACTGCAGTAATACACGCGTCACAACACTCAGCGCTCAGTAGTCCAATGCCACGAGCCCAGGGGCCACGATAGGACGGAGGAGAAAGCTAAGCAGCTTGGCTAGTAGGTCTGCATAAATGGGCAATAATCTCAAGCTTCTGAATGAGGCTGTGTCAGCAAGGAGAATCGGAACAATGTAAGATTGGCGCACTCGAGGAGCGCCGGTAACTTTGCGCCATCTGCAGCATTCACTGCAGCCACCAATGAGTTGATGATTTCTCTCCAGCTGTGCAGGAGGAGAGGCAGGGAGAGCGCAGATTGGCTTTGTTGACGAACTGGACAAAGAGCAGAGATTGAGCTGCCTCTATTGCTGAAGGGACACGTAAAAGTGTGACTCATTGTCCTGCGTGAGCGTGAGTATCGAAGGAAAGCATGTCGATGGCGATGAACTGCGATGTCAGGGTCGATCGTCAGTCGCGTGAAAAAACTTATGAAGGAAAACCAACTGTCCTGGTCCAGCACAAGAGGCTATGCCCTGAGAACTCTTTTCGCTCCTGCTAGTAAAATATACAAACATTCCTAATAGGAAACGCTGTAAGGAGACAAGGCGATGGCAATTCGCAGGTGAGCTGGTTCCAACGCAAGCTCGCACCACCGTGTGTCATTTGTCAGCGATTCATCACCATCGCATCGCTTCCGATGCTTGACTGATTACCACAAAGTTCTTCCAACATCATCACTGCGTCCTACGTGGATGACTGACTCGCATGCTCCTTCTGCACATAAATTCAGTCCATCAAGCGTGCATACATGTCTGACTCACCCCTCCTCGACGCCATCGGTGAAAGCGTGTACGATGTCCCTGAAAAAGACTGCCCGGTAAAATCCTCAACTGGGTCTGGGATGTTACCAGCCATGTACAGGGATTGGTGCATACCACTCCGGCTCATGTCCTTGGCCAGGAGGGAGGGTCATTTGTTGCAGAATCTCTTGGCCAGATGGATATTACTGACATGTGGCAGCATAGCACAGGAAAACAACAATTTTGGTCGCAGTTGTGGATGAGGCGAGGCAGATTTGAACGGCAGTCTGTAGACGGGCAGAAAAGTCTGACCCGAAACTAAGCGACAGCAACTTCGCAACGTCCCTCGCTGTGAAAAAAACAAGGAGACTCATTCATTTCCAGACGAGCTGACAGCTGATTGCAAACTATACGACGCGGTGGACGAATCAAGCCTACTGCATAACTACGCCGAATGAAATCAGGACACGAAAATCGATGACAAGGAGGAGGCCAGACGACAGGAGAGGCGTTCAGTCGAGCGTCACTCTTGCAGGAACCCTAAAGGTTGAGTGAGTCAGTGCACCACAGGGACCACCTGACGCTTACCGTCGTTTGTCTGTCTGCAAAGCAAATGATTCAGTAAACAGGTACGGCAACATTGATCAGATAGCATACCCCAGAGATCCAGCATATACTCGGCGCATATGTCTGTGCATCCGAACGACGCGATCAAATCGTAATCGAGCTGATAGTAGATCTCCCCGGCATCGTCCCTGTGTATCACCAGATCCTGCATGGCATCCCTCAGATCGACGCGACTGATGCACAACACCGAGAAAGCCGCTGCAAGTCCATTTCAGATCGAGAACGCAGTAGAGAAACAAAAGACTCGCATTCGTCTTCGTCGAACCATCGGGCAGCGCACCTCGGTAAAACATGACTTGCACAACTCGCCTGGTAAAGTCTTCGGGATGGCCGCCAACGAGCAAATATGTGCCTCGAAACCTGTGCTCCTTGTAAGGATCGGCGCCCTGTCAACGACGTCAGCATGTCATGAACCGTCCGGTGGAAAAAGCCCACCGCACGAATTTTGGATTCAAAGAAGCCCGGAACGTAGATCTCGCTAAGATACAATGGGATTGGGTAAGAAGCCGCACCAATATAATTGCTATTTAGTGAGTATATGCGCTCTTTTTTGACAACTCGATTTATCCACCAGATAACATGGCAGCCAAGAAAAAAGACAATAAGCTGGCATTCTTGTCAGTGCCAGCGCCAGCGTCCTACGTATGGCACGTGACGAGAGTCGCTATCACGATTCGGAGACTTCCGATCCTGAGGGATTCTTGGCTTCTTGAAGGGGCGCTCGGCGATGCCTGGTGAGCTTCATGATATCCACGTCGTCTGTGATCCACGCTCTGCCTTGCTGTCCCCAGGTCGACACCTTGTGGATGCATCTGTCTGGAGTGCCATCATGACGCTTCCGGCCACCGTGGATTTCCATGCAGTCAAGGACGAAGATTGCAATGACGTCGACTTTGATGTACAATTCGCGAATGGGATAACCCAGTGAGTGCAGCCAGTTTTGTCCTGATTTCCGAAAGAACCAATCCATGGCATTTCGATCATAGTCACCCAATGTCCTTCCCTTGCAATCTCGTGCCCCGTGCACACGTCACCAGGGACGTCCTTCAACATTCACTCGTCACCCGGGGTGGATTGCTGCAGCGTGGTTAGAGGAGCATGTGGGTCGGATGATCACAGCACGTAAGCTGGATGTGAACAGTGTCCCAAGAGCGAAGACGTTTGGTTAGAGGCCGCTCCATTGCACGTGCATGATGGCAACAGGTGCCACTACGTTGGACGCTGACATTTCGTACAAAATAGGGACGATGCTAAGATCGTCCTTGCAAACACTGTCCAGCACGTCGGGCAGAGTGTCAAAGTATGGCTCGCTGCCACCGATCTGGAACAAGGCACAAAAGCAAAGAAATGAGTGCTACGAAAAGGTTCGTCGTACGCTCCCTCTCTCTGTGCCCGTTGTTTACCCTCACCGCGTCCCAGCCCTCGAGAACATTCCCAACTTGGTACGGCTATGGAAAGAGACTGTCAACCTCGAAACATCCGTGTCCGACGCCCGAATTTTGCTCTCTCGTGCCATTGAAGTCATCCCTCTCCCCGTCGAACTCTGGCTGGCGCTTGCCCGGCTCGAAACGCCTGAACGCGCAAAAGCCGTCTTGAATAAGGCTCTCAAGTCCATACGAGAGGAGGAGACATGAGTTGGCTGCAGATCGTTGTCGCAGGGAGGACAGGCGAGCGATGCTTCAAACCTACTGGGGTCGTTTATACCTCCAGGCGGGTTCAGGTTGGTCAGCAGAGAATTCCAGGACCATGAGTCCACGGTGTCTTCGGTGGGGGTTGGAATGTGACTGTCAGCGTTGACACCCCGACATTCTGGCCACTGGCATGGCATGCTCCTCCCTGGAGATCTCTACAGCAGTTGTGAGATTCCAGGAGTCGAAAGCAGTCTATCGCACTCAAGTGAGCTCAACTATCATTGATATCGAGGTCGCGAACGTAATCACAGCCTAGTCCCCTGAATACGAACTAGAAATACAGACTCAAATCAACTGGAAGAAACTAGGAACGCTGGTCAGACGTTCATTCCGAGTCGTTCACGTTTATATAACATCTATAGTCTAATGTCAGACCAAGCAAAGGAAAGTCAAGCGAGGCGAGAAGAGGCGTCGCCACCGTCGTTCACCCAACCGATCCTCATCGGTCCGAGTACCATGCTGGTGTCTGAACGCGACGAGAGATAAAGCGATCCAAGTCTCCATGCGTGGCTCGACGACCACAAAGGGCCATCGAGCATGTAGCGTCCGGCGCCTTCCCTTCGCTCCCTCGTCGTGCTGATGCTAGTCCAACGGCTCTGTTGCCCCGCATGCAATACAAAGCCACAAAGCCAGGGTCTATCCACAAAGAAGGTGTCTGCGCCTCAGCATCTCGACAGGGAAACTCGTACGAAGAACCTCACCATCACGAGGACCGCAGTGGTGCTGAGCTTTCCTACAGCAACTCCGGCGAGAATACCAATGTGAACTATGCACAATATCTGAGTCGTCGATTCAGCGTCGTCATTCCGTTTCCGTTGAGTATATGATGGACACACGATGGCGATCTGCATCTCCAATTTACAAGAGAGCCCCAGGTCGAGAGTATCAGGGTTCTGGTGAATGCAAGCATGCCCGTCAGGTCATACGCGCTGCATGCATAGAGCACGCGTACTACGCACAGTTCCGATTCCTCCAAACCGTTAACTCGGGAGTGCCGTCTGCGATGGCAAATACTTTGCTTGGGATGAATCAAAGGGATTGAATTCGAATTATTACACTAATTCACGGTTTCGTGGTGATGAGAACTGGCAGGAACACTGCCACGGGCAGACTCTGAAAAGGGGGTGGGAGTGAGAATGTCATGGAACGGAAAGCTCCGCTTACCGCACGTTTGAGAAAAGACACCATGAACGCAGCCGATCTCATTATCTTCCATTATAGTCACCCGCGTGTTGGGGCACACAAGATGCACTTGATGACAGGCAAGTTTTGTCGTGCGGATGGCGGCGTAGATGGATTTGCGGTCACATCCCACGTTGGCAAAGCTTGGGCCTAGACCTTGCAATGAGGATGTGGCCCATTCAACGAACCGCGTCAGGTTTATGAACAAAGTTGAGATGGCCGGGAAGCAGTTGAACCTTTGATTGCTGCATATGTTCTGTTTTGTACACAACCGCATCATGTACGCTGATGTTGAAATACGTCCGCACAACAAAAAGGAGCATTTCGGGCAGTCTAACTTTGAAAGCTCAAGAGACCCGTTCTTTCGAATTGAGCAGACGGCACTCCCAAGTTTGCAGATCAGGGTTACAATGGGTCAAGTTACTGATGTGCATGCCTGTTCCTTCTCGGTTCCGTTGATCCCGTTGACAGCAGCCGATATATCACATACCCAGTCCCTGCATCAATACGACTAATCATTCAGGGAGGTGAACTATGTACGTTTTCACTCGCCTGTTTCTCCTGATTCTGCTGTCTTTTTTTTTTTTACCTCCTTCAGTCATGCCTTTCACTTGTGCCAGCTGCAGTCTCGTTTTTGACAACAGGAGTGTCTTTTCTGGTCACCGGAAGAAATGTGTCCCCACTGCCTCCCTCAAAGACACCCACTCCGGCCAGACCTTCATCCTCCATCGGAACACTGCAGGGGTCTTCCTCTGCTATTGTTCTCATCCCAAATGCCCCAAGCCTGCCGGCTTCCGTACCATGGACAGCATTTACAAGCACATGAAGACCACCAAGTCCCGATGGCTCGGCCCAGAGGCGAAGCAGCAGGCTCAAGAACCTGAGCTGGCTATCGTTGCTGGCACTTCTAACAGCGGCCCTTCCTTGCCAACGGCAACCGTGACATCTGTTGGACAGGCCCTCTGTCAGGAACACCCTCCAGAGGCTCACTTGGCCGACAACAGCGATGCCTCCAGCACGCATGATGACCCTTCCTGGTTGACAGCTGCTGCCACGACCTTCCCTGGGCCAGCCCTTCACCATGAACCTCCAGAGGCCCATGCTAGGCCCGCTGATGGCGATCAGACTCTGGGGACTGCCAGAATCAACGATACAGTGAATGATGGCCTGCATGATATCCCACCATCCCTGGTATGTTTTGGGAGGTACTCTCTATTTCCTCCTTTTTTTAACATGAAGACGCCATGCCTAGAATGTGTCTTCAACATTCACGTCCCCCTCGGCTAGCCTTTCAAGATGCTTGGAACCCATCACCGGCGAGACCACTTCCTCTCCCCCCCCCTTTCTTCTGACACAATTGGACACGGACCACCAGGACGTTGTAACGCCACCGATGTCACCCATCCCATCCGACAGCAGCCCTGAGGAAGACGAAACGACTCCCACATCACCTACCTTGTCAGCATGTGGATCATCGTCTGACAGCATCCCCTCCCCCTTCATCTCGCACGTGTATCTGGACCGACTGTGTCTGACCGTCAACAGGGAGCTCCGTTTTCTTCTTTGTCAGATATGCCAAGAGGCAGTTCGAAACAACGAGGCAGGCGCTCATCTTGGCAACAAGCATCCGGAGCTGATCTCCGTGTTCGCCAAACCTGCCTTTCTCGACGCACTGCAGGAGCTCGGCCTCGACCCTGCAGCAGAACTGCCAAGAGTGACCGGCCCCAGAAGCCCGGTACATGGACTGCCCCTCATCCAAGACGCATACTGCTGCAGTCAATCCGGCTGCTCTGCCATCCTCACCTCTCAGCACTCCATCAGGTCCCATCATCACAAATGTCACAAAGAGGCACCTCTGCCGAATCGCTGGCAGACCTGTGTGGCACAGAGGCTGAAAGAGAAGGGAAAGGGCACACACCGCATCCTCTGGGAGGTCATTTCACTAGATCAAGACAAGGAAGACTGCCAGCGATCGTCTCAAAGGTTGGTGAGACAGCTGAAGCGAGAGCTGGAACAGGACTTGGAGGCCACGAGAAGAACTCGACCCCCTCGAGACCCCCGCCTCTTCAGCCCCTGGCTGGTTTTCACGCGCTGGCCGGCCTATGTCGACACCCTCGGTTTGTCCACCGAGGAGGTCTGTGCCTTGGTGTCCCTCCCTGGTCCTGGTGAACTCGGTCATGTGACGTTGTCTGCTGCGGTGAGCAAGTACTATCAAGAGACTGTGATGCTTGTCGACACCACGGATGAACTGGTCCTGAAGCGTCTCAACTCCCCCGATCCGTCCGCGAAGTGAGTCCCAACTCTCTTTCCCCCCCTCTCCTGCTGAATCTTTCCTCCCACCAGGGGCATCTCCAACACCCCCTTCCACAGGCATTTGCTCGAAGCCACCCTGAGGCAGTATGTGCTCCCCGTGGTCAAACTTCTTGCCATGCTCCTGCGCACTCAGAATGTCTGGAACCAGCCTTCACACCTCGCTGATCTACGAGATGCCCTGGAGCTCTCACAAGATTTGGAAGATGAGGAGCTGGAGGCCTCCTGCCGTCTGCTGGCATCCCATGTTCACCAGGTCTTGACCCGGATATGGATGACGTCCTGGAAAAAAACAGAGGGTGTCCTCATCGCCGACCCCACCGAGGCCTGTCTGGCCCTGTTGACCGTCTGTCCGGATGGCTCCTTCAAACAGCCAACGGCTGTGACCTCCCTCATTGCCAAGTTTGAATATTGCATGCGCTTGACTTTTCTTCGGGAACTCACCACCCTGGTCCAGGACAAGGACCGCCCTGAACCCCTAGATGAAAGCGCTGCATGTGACAGCCTCCAACCCTGGTTCATCGAGAAGACGTACTCCCCCTTCTCCCGACTACGTTCTCTACAGCATGTTGCCTCCTCCATTGCCTACGACACCATGGCCCTTCCCCGGATCTG
The DNA here is from genome assembly GCA_038092815.1 of Hortiboletus rubellus. Classification (NCBI taxonomy): domain Eukaryota; kingdom Fungi; phylum Basidiomycota; class Agaricomycetes; order Boletales; family Boletaceae; genus Hortiboletus; species Hortiboletus rubellus. The sequence continues at coordinate 30,623 of JBBPRB010000057.1, forward strand.
GTGGACTGATTCCAAGAATTGGAGGACCATGGCCTACAAAGGCCATCCCATTGCTTTCTCTGATCTTCTGTTGATGTTCCAAGATAGCGAGGAAGCCCTGATCACCACTTGGGAGGACAAGATTCTTCGAGGTCTCCCCATGAGAATTGAATACTCTGATGTGCACATTGCCGACGACCTCACCAACAAGGAGGTCGGCTACTCCTTTCTCTCTGACCCTAGGAACGCATATTTTTTTCGGGACTCGTCTCATCTTATCGAGGCCGTTGTGGACTGTAAATCTGGATTTTCCCAGTTTCTCCTGCGTCGAGACCAAAGTCTGGTGTGGAACCAGGCTGCCCTCAGGGGATGGCTACAAGATTACGCCCATCTTCAGAGGCTACTCTTGCTGAGGACTGAAATGCTCAGCGGGTCACCTGGCAGGGGTACGGAGCTGACAACCATGGTTCTACGCAACACGGAAACACGCTCCACCCGCAACCTCGTCTTTCTCGGTCGCCATGTCACTTTGCTTTTTCAATACAACAAAACGTCTGCCATCACAGGCCGGGAAAAACTCATCCCTCATGGGCTGGACGCCGTGACGAGTGATGTTCTTGTTCAGGATCTCGTTCTTGCCCGCCCCTTCGCTCAGATAGCAGCCAAGATCTGCTTTCAAGACCCTGACATCACTCGACTCTATCACGAGCACCTTTTCGTCAACTTTGACAGGCTCTTCACCACTGACGACCTCTCCTCTATCATGTCAAGTTTCAGCCTGCCTCGGATCCACTTCCCTCTCACAGTCAACCCTTGGCGACACATTCAGACCGCCTGGAAGCGTAAGTTCAAGTGCTCCTCTGAAGACCTCATCGAACATGACGAGGAAGATGTGGATGCTCTGCAGGCTGGCCATTCCAGGGCCACCGAGAACCGCATCTACGGCCTTAGCACTCAGAGTCTTGCCAGTGTGGGTGAGGATGTTTTACCGCTATTCCTCCAGGCCAGCAGTGCATGGCAGCGGCGATGTAAAGCCATGCCTGGAGGGGCCTGTCTTCCCTATGCGCAAGCCCGATCGTCCCAATTCCAAGAGGAAGGGGAAGGTCACTTTACCCCGTTGCCAAGAGCTTTTCCCACTCAAGAAAATCTGAGCCAGGGAGCAATCAACCGAATTGTGGACGTGCTGGTGGACCGCCTGGCTCCAATGTTGGAGAGAGCAAGGGTGGAGTAATTACATTACCCCTCAGACGCATCCTTCCCTCCTTTTTTTTTACAAGACTCCACATATCTTACGTAGAGTATTTGCTATATAATTTATTAACGTCGTCTTACCCCCACGCAAGATACTGTGGCCTCTAGTTGAACAGCACCACCGTCAGATGGAAAGTGAACTCTCTACGTACTACGAACCACCAGGACCATTGCTTGTGTTACCCTTACCCTCCAGCTGGTCCCCCAGGACCCTCTTCATGGGTTTGCATCGGGTCTTGCTTGGCCAGGCGACTGTGTTCGGCACCATGGCCGCAAGCGGTGTCATCATCTGCTGTAGGAGTGGTCGTTAGATTATTCAATTCTGACATGTCAATCACAGATTCAGATATCACGGGTGTCTCGACGCACACACCCAGATCCAGTCCCAAAGCTGGTCAGTCTCACACAGATCAACTTACAGCTGGCCAGGTGAGGCATTTTCTTCGTTTTGCACAGCCGTTGTGTTCATCTCATTCAGGCTCAAGGACCTTCCATCCCTCAAGACTCAACGAACCAACGCCTTCAAGAGTTTCTCTCCTTAACTTCTTCACCACCATCCAGTTCATTGCCCCGCGTCGAGCAGTTGGCAAGAAAACGCCATGCCTGTCACACTCATATGTGGACAAGCATGTCGCCACGGGCACTGCCATTGCTGCTGCCCTCCTCAATGGGTGTTGCATCCAGGCCATCCACAAGGTGCGTATTGATTGTGAACGTTCGACTCACATGGATCCTCGCCTATTTTCATTCCCAGTTTGATGCTGTGCCAATGTACGGTTCAAGCACTTGGCTCGGCTCCTGGGGTCGGCGGCAAGTTTCTAACTAGTACACAGCCAAGGTCAGTCCGGTGGTCAATGTGGGTCAGCACACACCCACTTGCACTCATTGGGATGGCCTATGTCTTGCAGTACAAGCTGGTGCCGTTCAAGACTGCAGCGTTCTTCCACTTGGAGGTCATCACCAATAGCCTAGGAACATGTGGACAAAGTGCAGTGCGTGCCTGCAGGCATGCCTTTGTTCATGTGAGCCTCTTGGACCCCAGGGATTGATCTCAATGTTTGGTATGCAGTGAACATCATCGTGGGATCAGTGGTCATCTCACTGTTCCCGTGAGTACTGAACTGTGCGTTGCTCACAAGTGTTTTCATAATCCAGGTCTCATGTCCTCGATAACTGGGCCGTGCGATTGTTCAACGACCATCAATCAAGGTAAGCAGTGTAGAGTTGGTCCTGGATTTCGCATAAAAAACGATGACGAGGGGCCCGCTGGTCTAGGCCCCCAACAGCGATGAGGGGCCCGCCGGCCTAGGCCCCCAAACAAATAAATAAAACGGCGACGAGGGGCCCGCCGGCCTAGGCCCCCAAACAAATACATAAAATGGTGATGAGGGGCCCACCGGCCTAGGCCCCCCAAACAAATAAAAAATTGCAAGGAGGGGCCCGCCGGCTCTTCTGTTGTAGCACTGAATCAACCCCATCAGGTGTTGGTCACCCATTGGTCTCCGTCCAGAGTGAAGGGAAGCACAATCCGGACAGGACTAGTCGCTGTGCTGATATCCGTGAAGACGTTGGGGCCAAGCCAGACCTTCGATTGAAGGGGTGACTTCTTTCCATACAAGTTCCCTGTTCGAGGTGCTGACAATGCTCTTTTTTTTTTTCTTTCTCTGATGCCTCAACATCCGCCATTCCAAGCACGATCGTGTCGCTCGCCTGCGATGGAATGCACAGCTTAATACGGTTTGTCGCACACACGTGACGCCGTCGCTCCGCCCAGCTGATTTGATTGGCACGGCTGCAATTGTTTGTCACTATTTGTCCACGAGTATTTTAGCCCCCGCTTACTGTTTCTTGCACAACCTTCGCTGCTAAATGAACAAGTCACCCATGGGTATGGGTCAGGCGCCGCCCCTCTTTCGTACGCTTTGGGATACTCCCATGCGAAGACGGAGGTTCGTTCTGGAACGCGGTCACCGTGCTGCTGCCAGGTGGGTGTGCCGCCCAGAACGCTCCCAAAACATAACAGCCATCCCGCCGCCAGGTGGGCGTACCGCCTTCGATGAAGGCGCGCTGCTATTGGGCATAGTCCAGAGGGGCCGACCCTGGCCCGCTGGACTTGCGACTGCCGCCAGGTGATCTGTGCTTAACCCGCCGCGCCCCGCAGGGTGGTGGGTGTGCGGCCTCCGCCGTGCCGTTGAAAGTAGCCCAGAGGGGCCGACCCTGGCCCGCTGGGCTCACGATTGCTGCTGGGCGGTCCGCGCTTAACTTACCGCACCCCATAGGG